>RJWM01010833.1:0-62062 GCA_004363535.1 Dasyprocta punctata
TTTTTTTTTTTTTTTTTTTTTTTTTTTTTTTTTTTTTTTTTTTTTTTTTTTTTTTTTTTTTTTTTTTTTTTTTTTTTTTTTTTTTTTTTTTTTTTTTTTTTTTTTTTTTTTTTTTTTTTTTTTTTTTTTTTTTTTTTTTTTTTTTTTTTTTTTTTTTTTTTTTTTTTTTGAGGCAGGGTCGCACTATGTAGTTCAGGCCAGCCTTGCTCACGTTGTAGCCCAAGCCAGCCTCGAAATCACAATGCTCCTCCTAGCTCAACCTCCTGAGTGCTGGGGTTAAAGGCATGTGCCACCACGCCTGGCTATACCCCAGTTTTAAATGACACAATTATTTGACTTACATAATCTGTTGTTGGAGTGAATGGGTTAAGATTATTTGCATTTGTGCACCAGTAAAATGGTCAGTTATAGCCAGTTATTGGAGTGATAGCCCTTAGGCAGTAACTAGAAAGCAGGCAAAGACATAAGAAAAGTTTAGTTGAAGGTGAGTGTGAACATACTGCATATGACCAGGTAAATTCGCTAAAATGTTTTCTTTGTTTTAATTTTCCTGAGTCTTCGACTTTAAATAAAGACATTTGGTCAATTGGAGCACTTGCTGTGTAATTTTTTAATTCTTCAAACACCACTAGGTTTTCTGTACCATAGAGCCATATTCAATGTCAGATATATAGTAAACATATGAACTAAGTGAACTTTTCCTGATAGGAGTGTATATCAGTAAATACTTATACATTTGATACCCATATTCAAGTTAGAAACATTTGACCGACCCTACAGAGAATTATCTTTCACATTTTAAGTCTAACCATTTGATCATTGTATCTCCTTGCTTAATGACAATAGATCATAATTAACAAGTTAATTGTCAGTTATTTGGTTATTTCTTTATAAAGATAATTTATCTATTTATTTTTTGTCTGTACTGGGGATTGAACTCACAACCTTGTGCCTGCCAAGCAGGCGCTTAAGCCACTGAGCCAAACTCCCGGCCCTAGTTTTTTGAGGCAGGGTCGCACTGTGTAGCTCAGGCCAGCCTTGTGCTCACGTTGTAGCCCAAGCTGGCCTCGAACTCACAACGCTCCACCTACCTCAGCCTCCTGAGTGCTGGGATTAAAGGCATGTATAAAAATAATTTAAATTGACTTGTTTATTTAAAGTTATTTATTGATACTAGAATGTAATTTTATCTATAAATAGTTTCCAAACCATTTTGTGATCCTGATTAACTGGATAATTCATTTTCATGATTGATATCAATCGCTGCAAGATGTTTACAAATCTGATGATCCTCAGTGATAGTTCCAGTCACGTCTCACACATACCTTTATCCCAAGCCAAACAGGTTTGCAGCGAAGGTGTGCTTGTACTTGTGTGTGTGTGTATGTGTGTGTGTGTGTGTATGTGTGTGTGTGTGTGTATGTGTGTGTGTGTGTACATAGTTGTTTGTATATCAGCATGTGAAAGCACTGAGAATTTCTCATTTGCTGATTTTACTAACACAGTATTAAGTTTTGCCTGCCTTTTCTCCAGGATTTTTTCACTTTCACTGTTTAGATAAGCAAATTAATGATCAGTGGAAGTCGATTTGAACATACAGGAAAATCTCTCAGCTATGCTGAATGAGTATCCTTCTTGAAATTTTCTCAAGAGCTACCAGAATTCTCAGGGACTGCCAGGGTATGATTAACCTTCTTAGATCAGTTCCCGTTGTTGTGCAATGCATTTAAAAATCCAGGACCTAATACATGATGTCACAGAGACAAAACCTCTGCAGGTAAAAACTAGCATAAAGCAGATAAGAGCTTTCTGGCTAGGATACAGAGGGCTAAGCCCTCCTAAAATAATTAAACCTTACTCTGAAAACACTATGTTCCAGATGTAAACTGCCCAAACTTGTCTTTGAACAGATCTGTTTTGTGCCCATCGAGTTTAGTGCACTAACTCATGTTCATGCAGTTCAATTCATGGATCATTAAACTAGTTTGGAGCTTAGCCCATTCACTGATCTGAAAGCCTAGTGTTAAAATCAAGTCTGTTCTATTCCAGTTAAAGGTGAGAAAAGACTATTTCTTCCAGTGTTTATTGGATAATCCTCTTTGATTAGAAATAGATCCCTACTCTGCCATGCATATTTACAAAAATTACTAGAGCCCTTCCTAAACTGACTGGTTAGATCTATTGCTTTGATGTCAGTGAGGCCTTTTATATTAATTTGGGTAACAGGAAAGTGAGGTCAAGGTGTAGTCTCGTCTCTAGTGGACAAGGCATAGCAATGGGAGGAGAAAGATTCACATGCTGATCTTAGCCGAGCCTTCAAATAGTCATATAGCTTGGTTAAAGAAGGGCGGCCCTTCGAGCATTCACTAGACCCTCTGGACATGTAGATGTAGGTTTAGATAGGTGCTTTCAGTATCCCTTTTATAGGTGGAAAGATTTAGACAGTTTCCCCTGGTCAAGCCATAGGTAAGGACCAAAGCCAAGACTCTTTTCAACAGCTACTGTACTAACATATGTGAGAGGAGGAACACTCAGTAGACGTGTTCAAATGCTGAAAACTGGAGAGACAGTATAAGAAATAGTGATAACTGATGATGATGGCTGTCAGGGATGGTAGGGACAGTCCCCACCTGTGCCTGAGGAATGGTACACACTAGCCAAAAAAGGGCAGACAGGCTAAACATACTCTCATTATACGAGACTAAGCATTTTCTCAAATGAGTTGAGAATTTATCTGTACATACAAACCTTATGTAAGGTTTTTATGTGCACAAAAGCCTACATTTGTAGCAGCCATAGTCAAAATTGCCAAAAAGCTGGAAGCAAGTAAGAGTTGGTAGGTGAATGGATAAGTACACTTTGGTATGTATACCCATACAGTGAAATATTACTCACTAGAAATGAACTATCCAGTCACAAAAAGACATTAATCTTAAATTAGTAATAGAGACAAGGGATAGAAGCCAGTGTGAGAGGCGACATACTATATAATTCCAATTAAATGACGCTGCTGAAAAAGTAACTATAGAGAATATTTAAAAAACAATGATTTCTAGGGGCTCAGGGAGAGAGAAGGAAGTTTTACATAGGCTAAGCATAGGGAATTCTTTAGGGTGGTGAGACTATTCTGTAAGATACTATAATTGTAGGTACCTGATACTGTGTAGGTGTCAAAATGCCTAAGACTTTATAGCACAAGGAGTGAACCTTAATACATGAAAATTTGAAAAATCATTTGAGAGGTTGCGTGAATCAAGGATGATGGCATACAGGAAGTGAAAAAGTGATCTAACTATAATAAGAACTTATGAAATAATTTCACTGAAAGAGGTGGGAGGGAAAGGTGCTGACTTAAGTCATTTTGCAAATGAGTGGAGTCTATAAAGCTAAGGGCAAAAGAAAATGTACATCAAACTGTACTTCAGTTGATTTCAGTTATACAATTGTTTCCCACAGAATTGCACGTGAACAATTCCAGTGCTGCCCTACATCCATACTAGAATTGCAATAAAATCAGTGTTTGGTGATGGCAGGAGCCAGATTCTCATGGAGTAGTTGGTTCCAGGAAAGGAATGAGAATAGGATGCGTTGATCCATGTGATCATGAATTGGAGTTGAAGCTATCAGTAGGAAGTCATATTTAGCTTTACACATGTGCATATGGTTACATCTGGAAATATTTAGGTATGTGTATATAGAGAGGTTGATATATACACGTATATTTCCTGGTTCTGTCACTGAGACAGCTTAGAAAGCAATGACACCACAGTAGCAAGAAGTCCTAGTTCTCTTGTTTCTAATGCCATTCTCCAGTAGGAAGAACCAGGAATCCCTGGAAAAAAACTGCTGACTCCAGGATTGTGTCAATGTATACACGAAATGATCCTGAAAGATTTTGTAGTGCCTGAAATTAAAGAAGTGTTTAAAACACACACACACACATGCACACATGCATGCATATGCACATGCACAGACATGCACAAGAACTTGATGATGTGGGATGTCAAAGAAATATAGGTGTCAACTGAAAGAGTTCCTGATGGTCAAACCGGGAACGATTTGTGCAGTAAATAGTGCAGTGTTTGACTATAACCCAAAATGTAAAACGCTTATGAGTTCACACAGATGCAAATAAATAATTGAACAAATAGATGGGAGAGAAGAATATAGTGTGCAAATGGCTTAACTTTATAGTGCAGAAACTTAATAAATCACCTCAGTCAAGCCGTCAAGCTCAACATCAGCAGAAATAAGTTACGTTGATAGAACATACCCTCGGTCACAGTGTGATGGCTTTTTACCTTTGTCGTTCTTTTCTCCCAAAGCCATAAATCAGTAAGGCTGTGAGAAAAATATGAAATAAATCCTGATTGAGGAGCATCCTATAAGATATTCAATCAGTATGCCTCACAAAAAAAGTAAATCTGAAGAATTGTCACCACAAAGAATAGACTGAAAAGACATGATGATTCAGTGTAAGGTAGAATGGGATCTTGGAATAGAAAAAAAATATTAGGAAAATATTAAGGAAATTTGAATACAGTATGGAACTTAGTTTATATCAGTATAGATTGGGTTTGCATAGAAATTAAAAACTGAAACACACTGCTTCTTTCGAGCTCTGTAAATTATGTTGCAATGTGGGAATTAAGGATATAAACAGACACATTCCAGTAAAAATGAACTTATCTCCTTGGGGGTATTGATGATTTGGTCACATATTCTGCTTTAGATGAACATATGTATTAGGAGAGAATTTTAAAAATTGCTTTAGTACATGTAATTTATTGGTTAAGTAAACAATCTAGATAGTTGCTCAAGGCAAGGAACTGCCTCTGGCTGAAACTTATCTAGCCCTCTTTAGTTTGTTATGATTAGAAACTCAATGCCTAATTCTAATCCTTTTTCTTACAGAGAGTTTCTGAGGCAATTTACAATCAGTCTAACACTGCCAGGACATTCATGTTTCTCAGTCCCTCGTGAACATTGCAAAATGCCTGGTCTGACGGAAGGATGGAATAGATGTTACAGAAAGGAATATCTGAGCTGTGTCATCTTTGCCCTACAATAGGATCAGTGGAGCATGCAGAGTTTCCACCCTTCTCAATCCTACAAAACAAGATTGGATGGATGAGTGAGAGCTGGAGAAGAAGGTACAGGCAGTTAATCACTGCTTTGACCTCTCTCTATAGGTAAGCTGTAAGGGTTAGTTAGGATAACCAGATAAGAGCAACAACTAACATATATTGCATTTACCACCTTAATTCTCAATGAACTGAAACATAAGACAAAGGAGTAACCAGTGGAGGTTACTGGTGACAAACCTTATAATTAATAAAGTCTCTCTTACAGTGCTGGTAAAACGATAAATTGACCTAACAGTTTTGCAAAACTAAAGCTAAACATATGCATACAGTATGCCCCAGTAATTCTACTCACAGAAACATATTCACTAAGATGTGTACATATATCCACCAAAAGGCATTCACTAGAATGTCTGGCACTATCTGTAAATCTGAGAAATAGTCATTTGCCCAGTGATAGTAGAATATATACATAAATCTTGGTATACTCGCACAATGAATTATTATTCAGCAATAAGAATAACTGTGTAAGTGAGTCTCACAACCATAGCATCAAGACAAAGAAGCCAGATGTAAAAAGCACGGCCTGTGTGATCTCAATTACGCAAAGCACAAATGCAGACGAAATGAATCTCTAGTTTTCGAAATCACCTTGGGTGAATTGCTGCCCTTGCATGGGGGCAGTGACTGAAAGAAATAGATAACTCCTTAGGTGTTAAATTCATTTTCTTGAGAAATGAACACTCAAGAAATATGTAACTTTTACATATATAGTATACTTTAATAAAAAGTTTTTTAAAATTCTCTCTTGATCCCATCTCTCCATCCAAACAGCATCCCATTTGTCTCTTTACCTTTAAAGGAAATACTTCTAAATGAACTGTCTTTGTTCACTGGGTCCAATGTCTACAATCTCCCTTAAACCCAACCCAACAAGGCTTTTGCCCCAGCTTTTACATAGTTGCTCTTGTGAAGATCGATGATGATCTGTATATGGCAGAGTCCAGGGTTCGTCTCTCCCGATTTTACTTATAAGTGGTGTGCTTCAGAGATGACCTTGCTCTCTGCTCCCCTGGTTTCTGCACTCACTTTCACTTGTTAGGGAAACTCACTGAGCCTCAAAGCTGGAGGTACCAGGTATGCGAGGTGTGATCAAACATTGCAGTGAATGTTGGCACTTTAAAGAATCACTATTACAGAATAGTAAAATATATATTTCTGTTAAAGTCCCTCAAAATGTTACTCCTTGCTCCAAACACTTATTGCAATACTCTTGCCACTTTCTGAAGCTATTCTGGAAGCTCTCTCTTGTATCTTTATGAGGTGTGATCAAAAATGTGATGAATGCTGCTGTTGAGTGCTATCCAACAGAAAGACAGACTTGCAAAAACTTTATACTGTGGTCCTCATTCACCTTACACTGGATCTGGTATCATGCAACTTATGACTCTTCCCCAAAGTCAACATGACCATGAAAGGTAAATATTTTGAATTGATTCAGGACATCAAGGCAGTCATGACAGCTCAGTTAAAGACACTCAGAATGTAATGGAAAATAGACCAAACTTGGGAAGAAACAGCACTGAGGAGGTTTAAGAGGCAGTTTACTACACTGGTAGGCTTGACTGGGGTCTCTCCCAAAGAGTCAGCTCCGCCTGGTGGGGTCCTGGGGCTTTTATGGGGAGAGTAAATGGGGAGGTACAAAAGTAGATTTGGTACATTATGATTGGAGGGTTACGTGACATCTTGGGTTTTGAAGGGAGTTTAAACACTGCAGGTTACATTACAAGGCCATCAGTTATACAAAGCATGGGTATACAAAAAAAATGTCCTGTAACATTTTAAATTACATTGTAAGGCTATCAGTTATACAAAGACAGTGATGACAGGGGTTACACAAAGGAGGAAATGTTTTGTTATCAGGCCTATCTGGACATGTTTGCCTGGTTTGGGAGGGCATTCCTGGCAGGTTTTACTTAAAATTTTAATTTCCTCCTCTTTTAGTTCATCAGACAAATCATTTTCAGAGATGTTGGTATTTAACACTGTATAGGAGGTACCAGACCTGAGGGTCATTTGGAGGCTAATGATGCTTATTTATTTTGTAATAAAGGAGGTGAGTCAATTTAATAGGCAAAGCCTTATTTGGAGTATGCGGAGGAGACCGGTTAGTGGTTCTAATACAGCTCCCAGCCATGGCTCCCAGTTTTCTGGGGAGCTCTACTAGTAGGAGCCTGTCTGTCTTGAGCCCACTGGTTTATTTGTTCTCATAACCGGTGGGCAGTTTCCCTGACAACATCAGACTTATTAGCATACTAGCAACATTCGTCCTCTAAGAAAAAGCAAGTGCCCCCTTATTGAGCAGTGAGGAGATCTAGAGCTCAGCAGTTGTGGCGAACTACTGCAGCCAAGGAGTCAGTCTGGGCTTGTAGTGTGTCAAGGGCTCCCTGAACTGTGGTAAAATCATCCCCTATTTGAGTGCCTAATTGTAAGTACTACTGTTGGCCTAAGCCCAGGCCAGTGGAACTGAATGTTAGACTACTTGCTATTACTATTCCAGCTAAAATTGGCAGCACCATCAGGTCACGTTTTTGCCAAGGCTGGTGGCATATGTGGGGCCTCGTTGACCTGGGTAGACAGAGAGGTCAGGTATGAGGTAGGCAAGGGCACAGAGACTCATTTGTGTGCTTGCCAACACCTGATGGACCCCAGCAGAGCAAATAAAGAAGATTCCACCAGGGGCCATCAGGGAGCCTGAGGGAGCAATCAGAGCACCTATACAGTCAGCTGAGACATTTGGCTTTGCAGAGGAAGCCAGAAGGCATGTGGCACTCCCCCATACCTCCATTGGGTAGGATTGGAATAAGGGACTAGGGATACAGGCAGAGTTAAAAGTTTAGTACTATTTAAGGTCAAGCCTAAGGCATGATGTGAGAGGGCTGCAAGAGGTACACAGAGCCAACAATCATCTCCCAATTTAGGATCTACTTCCTGGAGGACCTGATGGGTGATGTTAACTAAGTGCAAGAGGTCAGGCATTAGGGGCCTTGTGAAATTAGTCTCAGGAGCCAGTGAGAACAATGGTGGCTTTGGGGTAAGGATTCTGATGTGGTGTGGGGGACCCAGACTTTTATGATTTTTAAGATAGTAGATGGTCCAATCTCCTACCATCTACCCAGACACTCTTCCAGCAACCAGATGTTCACTCCTGATGGATGGGGTCCTTGACAGTATACTTTATGAGGTTACAGGCTCCCTGTGGGCAGTTTGGGTCAGATGGGAGCTGAGTCTATAACCAGGGCTATTTGGAGACCCCATAATCTATGGCACAGTCCCACTTGAGGAAGAAGCCAACATTAATTTTGCTCTTGTAAAACATTATTCAGGACAGATATATTTGTTGTTGATTTGATACTTTCATTCTCATTTTAAAGCTTTGCATCCTGTGAAATAGGCATGAGTAGCCCAACCTGGGTTGTTTGCTTGAATTCAATATGCATCAAAATAAAGATACTCTTTAGACTGAGAGGGGTCCCATCTGGTCTGGTTAAGAATCACTATGGGGTCAGCGCCATAAAGTTGAGTGTGGAACTCCCAGTGGCTTGAGTCTGCATGGCAAGCACGTGGGCCAAGCAAGCTGAGTAGAATTAGACACAGATTAGTTATGGCAGTCATGTTAGCCCTTTGGTTAAGAAACACATTTAGAGTACTCTGTTGAATGGTTACACTAATGTAGGAGAGAACAAATATGACCCTATGGAGAATTTACCAGTCTTCTGAGGATGCTGCCCAGAACCCTAGGGCAAATACTGAGATTAACAAAAGGTAAGGGACTAGAAACCAAACTGAGTAGCAGAACATGAATCAATCAGGACAGATGCTATGGTGTACGGTGTCCATCCAGCTTTAGCCATGCATCAAACTGAAAGCTTCTGGAGTGAGGAGAGCAGGGCTTTGAGTGCACTGCCTCCTCAGAGCTGTCTTCAGGGGAGTTGACTCTTCTGGGTAGGCTTTTGGGCACCCATCTGGGTGAGCTTTCTTGATCTGAGAATGATGGATCCACAACTGTATCTCAGAAACCTTTATTGCTGTGAGAGTGGTTAAAATAATTAATTAGGGACCCTCCAGATAGGTTGTAGGGGTTCCTTTTTTCCAATCCTTAATATCCAAACCATATCCTCAGGGCTATATATGTGGGCAGATGTGCCTGTGGGTATGGCAGGTCTCTCAGCTGTATTTTTTTTTTCTTGCAGCACTGAGGATCAAACTCACAACCTTGCACCTACCAGACAGGCACTTAAGCCATTGAGCCAAACTCCCGGCCCTAGTTTTTTGAGGCAGGGTTGCACTATGTAGCTCAGGCCGGCCTTGCACTCATGTTGTAGCCCAAGCCAGCCTTGAACTCACAATGCTTCTCCTACCTCAGCCTCCCAAGTGCTGGAATTAAAAGCATGCACCACCACGCCTGGTTTCTCAGCTGTATTCTCATGTATTTGAGAAAGGGTTTTTCCCGACTGTGTAAGCTGTTCCTGCAGTTATGTTACCTACCTAATGTAGGTCTCCCTGGAGACCCTTAATTATGGGTGGGGGTCTCCCATACAAAACTTCAAAGGGTGTGTATTCTGTGGGTGCTGGTGAGCTTCAGATCATGAGGAAGGCTGTGGGAAGCAAATCTACCCATGGTGCCTGGGTTTCTTGGTGATATTTAGTCAATACTGACTTTAAAGTCTTACTCATTCTTTCAACTTTTCTAGTGTTTTGTGGCCTGTATGCTGTATGTAAGTTACATCTGATTTTCAACTCTCTAGTCAGCTTCTGAATTACTGCTGCAGGCCCATTATTGCTGCCAATGTTTAGGGGCAGCCCATATCTGGAGATAATTTTTCTTGGTAATACTCTACAGACTTCAGTGGATTTTTCTGTTCTGGTGGGAAATGCCTCTGGCCACCCAGAATAAGTACAGTATCAAGAGATATTTGTAGCCTCTACATGACTTGACTTCTGTAAAATCTGTTTGTAGATCTTCAAAAGGGGAAAGTCCAGCATGTTGGATACCAGGTTGGGGGTTTAGGACCAGATGAGGGTTCAGTCCTTGCATAGATTTGACATCTTTGACTAACAGAGGAGCAGATTGAGGCTAATTTTGGAATATAACAGTAGTGGCTTAGACACTGATTCATAGCAGTTTTTCCTCCATGTGTGATGTCATGATGGCATTTCACCCAGGCATAGGCCAAATTCTGTGGAACTATCATCCAATCATCTGGCAGAGCCCAAGCACCATTTGGGCCCATGTAGGCCCCTTCCTGTTGTGTCCATGTAACTTCTTCCTTGGAGTAGTGGAGCTGCAGAGACTAAGGACAGCTGTAGGGGATATTTCATGTTGGGTTTCCAGATTTTGTACTAAATCATTTGTCCCCTGGGTGGGGCTTTCTGCTGCCAATTTGGTGGCTGCGTCTGCTTTGACGTTTCCAAGAATGACAGTGTCCTTTATCTTTTGGTGCCCTTTATAATGGATAATGATGACCTTCTTGGCTTCCAATTGGCAGTCAGGGGTTGAGAAATCTCATCCTTGTTTTTAATTTGTTTTCCCTCTGCCATGAGAAGTCGACATTCCTTGTATGATATTCCATGGAAATGAATAGTGGCAAAAACATACCTTGAGTCAGTATATATGTTTACTTTCTTTTCTTTTGCCCAGTTTAAAGCTTGTCTCAAGGCCCATAATGCAGCTCATTGAGTGTACCAGTTTGGTGGAAAAGCACCTTCTCCATGGTAACAATAGCATATCCGGCCTGGCTTTTTCTATCCTTGACTGAGCCACTTCCAACCACGAGCAGGGTGTACTCAGCATCAGACAAAGGTTTTAGCCGCAGCTCTGGCTGGCTAGCAAGGAGTTCATCGGTCAAGGTGAAAGAGTCATGGTCTGGAGGGACACACTCAGTGGGCAGGAGGGTGGCTGGGTTTAGAGGTTTAGTTAATTGGAAAGTAAGTTGGGAATTTTTACAAAACAGTCTTTGGTACTGAGTGACATGGTTGTTTGACAGCCAATGATATCCCCGACTTTTGAGTAGCTCTAGAACAGAATGTGGCATCTGGATGGTCAGATTTTGTCCCAAAGTTAATTTTTCAGCCTCCTTATTCTTTTTCTCTCCCTCAGTTTCCAAAAACCTTTTGATCAATCTGAATTAACTAGGTGGCATTTATGCCAGCAAAGTAATCAAACTTTTGGATTTTCCTTCTAATGTCAGAGGCTGATTGTGCAACAAAGGCAGCATTTACCATCTGTTGATTTTTAGGCACATCTGGGTCAAAGGGTATATAGACCCAGTAGGTTTTACAGAGTCTCTCATAAAATTTGGCTAAACTTTCATTGGGTTCTTAAGTGACTTCAGTTAATTTGGACATATTTATTGACTTTTTGCCTTATTCTTTGAGTCCTGCAAGGAGGATTGTGCAGAACTGATCGAAGGCTGCGTGGCCTTCTGTCATACTGCAGTCCCAGTTTGGATGTTCTGTGTTCACCCAATGCTGTGGTCAGCAAGCAACAGAATCAACCACAGTGGCAGGGGCTTTTGGTTTCATCCAGGTTTGAGCTCCATCTAGAATGTGGCAGTGTTCTTCAGTATTAAACAGGATCAGAAGAAGCTGTTAACAGTCATTCCATGTCGGCAGGTGGGTCTGGAAGATCAATATAAGGAGGTCAGTCATTGCTTGGGGTGTCTCTGGATAGGATGGGTTGTGGTGCTTCCAATTTAAGAGGTCGGTGGAACTAAATGGCTTATAATACATGAAGGATGGTCAGTTGGGTGTGCCTCCCTGGGCTCTGGAATAGATATGAAGCAGCAGCTGGAGATTAACTAGAGGTTTGAGCTGAGTGGTAGAATGGAGATGATGGCTGATTGGGCTGTCAGTGTCCCTGCTCATGTTGACAGCACCTGATAAGGAATCAGTCTGGGGCTCAGGAGGTGCCGCAGTGGTTGTTGGTTGCACAGCTGTGGAGTCTGGGATGGCAAGAGGCCAGGACATAAGACTGCAGTAGATATAGACCTCCAGACCACTAGAGGGCACAGACAGGGCAGGTAAAAACAGATGTGTTTTATGAGACACACTTGACAGTGCTTCCAGCTGTGATGGTGGTGAACTAAGCTGCAGTGACAGTACTGGCCACAATGGTTACTCTAGCTATGGTGGCAGTGGTAGCTGCAACACTATGGAATCTGGAAAGGTTTTTGGTCTTGGCATCTGTTATGTCATTCCAGACTTGCTGAACTGAGCCAGGTGTGGTTGTGCATGCCTTTAATCCCAGCACTTTGGAGGCTGAGGCAGGAGGATCCTTGTGAGTTCAAGACCAGCCTGGGCTACAAAGTGAGTTGAAGGCCAGCCTGAACTGCATAGTGAGATTGCCTCAGAAACTAGGGCTGGGTTCTCCTCCAGGGTTGGTGCAGGGCCCAGGCCCTGGAAGGCGGATCAGTTCTCTCTTGATGTGAGCCGGCGCCGCGCAGGCCCAGCAGGTTGTGGCCCAAACGGGCCCATTCTGGTTCTCCTCCGGGGTCAGTTCTCCTCCCGTATGCAGGAGGTGTGTGCACCATGGAGTTATAGTCCAGCCCAAATGTCATCTTTTTGAAGGAGGATTTCTATCATCTAAAATTTTTTCTTATCCTCTTTCTCAGCACTACTTTTTTCTCCTTGGTATTTTTCACCTGTGGGTGTATGTGTGTGTGTGTGTGTGTGTGTGTGTACGTGTTCAAGTGTTTACTGACTGCGTGATTGTCTTTCTCCCATTCAATCACAAACCTTTCTTGTTCTTCCTTTTTTTCCCTTTGGGATCCTAGCCCATGGTGCAATCAGGACCCATCCAGGTCACTGTTCATCTGCCTGTGGCTGGCAGCTATTGCCATAAGCTAAGCGACTCTTCTCATACATCATTCCCTGACAGATTTTGTTTGGTCCTGCAGGACACATTTGTTTATTTATGTGATTTGATCCAATTTACCACTAGTTTCTCCAGGACTATTTGTACCTCTTTCACGACCCTGAGGAATTTCTTCCTTGGCTGTGAACGTGGGTGCTAAGACAGAGCACAGCGCTCCACTGACCCTGCAAAGCCAGTGCTGCCAGCTCGTCCACTGTAACCCCAGAGCTGCTCTCAGCCCGCCCTGCACATGAACCTGACATGTCAGAGCCATGCGAATGCCATCTGTCCCGTTACATAACTCGAGATCTGGAACAATTTTCAGTGGGGGATTTGCTGCCCAAATAGAATAATTTTTCAGAGAGGAGATTAAGCTTTCTTTGCTAGGAAAAAGAGAAATGATCAGAAAAGCTATCCCTTCACTGAGGATAAATAAACCTTTCTCCAAAAGGCGTAAGTGAAGAGGATAAATGTGCTTCACGATTATTTTCCTACATTAAAAAATACACACAGGGCTATAGTTCAACTTTGTGAGTGCAAAATCAATCCTTAATTGGGGCAAATGGAATTATTAACAAGTCTTAATTTTGTTTGGATCATTAGGGAGAAATCACTGGTTGCTGCAGATTTGACAAGCTTATTAGCATTATAGAATAAATTTTTTTTCCCCATGGGAGGGAAAATAACACCTCCATCCACGACCCACCATCAATAAAACAAAAGCCCTGATTTGTTTTTATAACATTTTCCCCATGTGACCCATGGTTACTTTGTCTGACTAAAGAAAGCCTTTTATGCAATAGCCAGCTAGAGTTAGGAATTAAAATGTAACTTTGTAGAATACATTTTTCTCTCAATAATTTTACTTATTTAGACAGTGCTTGATTCTGTGTCCTTGTTCTTGCTGACTCTTTGGCATCAGGTGCCAAGGATTTCTATTAAATAGCACTAATATTTCAATATAGAACTAATATAATTATTTTCTCTGGTTTCAAAAATAGATTTTCTAATCTTTGACTGATGTTAGTGGGAATAAAGTTGTCAATACAGAAAATTATAACAAAAAAATACAGCTTATCATAACTATTGCTATCTGAAGATCAAATGGTTGAGATATTTTGTATATTCTTCTGTATGTTTTTCGTATATGTTTTTATAAAAATTGATCATTCTATATAAAGAAACATTATTTTGCTAACAAGAGGAGAAAGAATCACATTTTGTAGTAGTTTTTTCTTTCTTTTCACTATTACCATCTATTATGGTAAGGAATATTGGTTTCTCATTTACAAGAGTGTTAACATTTTCTTTTTACATAGACATTTGCATTTTAACTTAAATAAATTAAAGAAAAATAGGGCATAGGAGTCAGAGTGTAGCTCATTAGCAGAGTATGTGCTTAGCATGTACAAGCCCTGTGTTCAATCCCAGCATGCACACACACACACACACACACACACACACACTCATAAGGATTATATAAGTGGTTTGGAGGTGGCAAAAACCATAAAGGTGATTTTGGTTATTGACTAAAATTTTTAAAATATGTTTCAATCCCTTCCCACCTGTACTGGAACTCCTAAATAGGGTTCCAAATCTATTTCTACTTTCTAAAATAATGATGACCTACATATAATCTACACATAAATTAACTCAGATGCACTAGTTGGTGATACTACTGTCAAACAAAACAGCTGCTTTAAAGGGTTTAATTCAGATTTTTCTTGAAACAAATATCAGGCATGATGGTTAGTGTAGGAGTTGATCAGAGAGTTGTATGCTAGTTAACCAAATAGATTTGGACAGTTATTTCCCATTAAAATTATCTAGACTGTTTTTACTGATGGTTTTCTCTAGTTGTTTCTTGATTTGCCTGCTAGTTTGTTTTTGGATGGGTGTGTCCTACTTCTTTCATCAATGAAATTTGTATTCTTAAATATGGTTTTCTGATATTCTTCTTAATGAGGTGTAAGCATTAAGAGTGGAAGATTCTGCTCATTAATATAGTTCTCTGGAGGGAAAGAATTAAATTTGAACACGGTAATTTCTAGCACAGACCCATACCAACGACTGGCAAGTTAAATGACCCAACACTATATTCACCTAAGTATAAATATTTCATTTGCATTTAATACCTCCTAAAAGAATGAGTCTGGAATATGCTGTCTCTATTTTCAAGTGGGAGAAAATCCTACCAGTATTAAATTTTAAATCATTAAAAAAAACTATTGGCTTCTGCGAAAATGGTGGAGCAGTGAGCAGCAGAGAAAGAACCTCTCCAAAGTTTGGTGTCTAGACCCTGGAATATAGCAACATAAGGAAGGGAAGGAGGAAAGAGGGGGGTCCCATGGACACAAGAAAGATCTGAACTGAGACTTGAAGCCCATGGAGAGAGATAATTCAGGAATTCAGCAAAAATAAGAAAAGCAGGGGTGGTAACCCTGGTGGATGGTGAGAAACAGCAGAGAAACAATGCAACCTCCACACCTGTGCACCAGCAGAGGCCCTACCAGCAGTGGAGAAATGACAAGGAAAGAGCACAGTCCCCACAACCTACATACCACTAGAGGCCCTACTGGCCAGGGAGAAGCAACGAGGAAGCCATGTAGCCTCCCTGTGTGCTGAAGGAGGCCCTGTTGGCCAGAGAGAAGCAGCAAGGCAGCTGTGTAGCCTCCCTGTGTGCCAGTGGAGCCCCTGTCAGCTGGCAAGAACCAGCAAGGAAGCTGCCTCTCACCTCCCACCTCCCTGCTCCCCACCATAAGCAACCAGATGCGACACAAGCTGAGATGATAGTAACTGAAGTAAGGAAGCAACCTGACATTTAAGTTTTTTGATTGACTTTGCAACCCTGGGGCCGGTAGCCTGAGCAACTAATTAGAGGATAAGATTATGCAATATAGTAATGATTGCGAATTTCCTACTGTCCTATCACTGTTTGGTTTTGTTTCACCAATAGACATAAAAAATCAGATAAATATCAATGCAATCAAATAGGAAATATCAACACCTCACTATTATGAATATACAGATCAACTAACAAAACATCAACAAAGAAATATCAGCGTTGAACTACATCTTCAAACAAATGGACCTGAAAATATATAAGTATTCCACTCAACAACAAAATACACATTCTTCTCAACAACACATAGAACTTTCTTCAAAATAGACTACAAACAAGCCAATAAAGCATGCTTAAGTAAACACAAAAGAGTAAAAATGTACCTTACTTACTATTGGATCAAACAATGCAGCAAATCATCAGAAAGATTATACATCATGACCAAGTAGACTTCATTCCAGGGATGTAAAGATGGTTCAACATATGCAAATCAATAAATGTAATCCATCACATAAACAAAAGCAAGAACAAAAATCACATGATCATCTTAATAGATGTGTGAAAAGCCTTTGACAAAATCCAACATCCATTCATGGTTAAAACCCTGAAGATAATAAGTATAGAAGGACCTTATCTCAATCTGATAAAAGGAATTTGTGAAAAACATACTGCTAATATTGTATCAAATGGGAAAAATACTTAAAGCTTTCTTTTTTTAAAATCAGGAGCAAGATAAAGATGCTGACTGTCACCACTACTGTTCAACATAGTTCTCAAAACGTGAGCCACAAGAGAAAGAAATGAAAGGAATACATATAGAAAAAAGAGATCAAATTATCATTATTCACAGATGACATGATCCTACACTTACAAGACCCAAAAAATTCTACCAAAAGTCTCCCAGAATTAACACTCAAATTCAGTAGCATAGCAGGATACAAAATCAACACACAAAAATCAATAACATTTCTATACACTGGTAATTCACTGAGAAAATAGGACAACAAGAATACTCACAATAGTATCAATAAAATTAAATACTTAGAAATTAACCTAACCAATGAAATGAAAAACCTCTACAACAAAAATTACATCACTCTAAAAAGAGATTGTAGATGACATCAGGAAATGGAAAAATAGTCCTTGTTCCTGGAAAGGCAGAGGCAATACAGTCAAAATCTGTAGTTCTAAAACTGATACATAGATTTAAGAAAATCCCAATCAAAATGCCAGCAGTGTTCCTCACAGATCTAGAGAAGACAATCCTAGAATTCATGTAGAACCAGCAGAGACTCAAAATAGCCAGGGCAATTCTGAGTTACAAAAGCAAAGCCAGAGACATTGCAATCCCAGATTTGAAGTTATGTCAGAGAGCTACAATGATAAAAACAGCATGGTACTGGCATCAACAAAGATATGTAGATCAGTGAAACAGAATAGAGGAAACAGAAATGACCCCAGACACATTCAGCTATTTGATCTTTGACAAAGGGGCCAGAAAGTTACACTGAAGGAAAGATAACCTCCTTAATAAATGGTCCTGGGAAAATTAGATATCTAGATGCAGAAGATTGAGTCTAGACATATTTAACTCCCCATGTACTAAACTAAAATCAAAATGGATCAAAGATCTAAATGTTAAAACAGAAACACTTACACTGCTGGAAAACAAAACAGGCAAAACCCTTGAAGACATGAGCATAAGGAAAGACTTTCTGAACAGAATCCAAATTGCACAAGAAATAATACCCAGAATTAGCAAATGGAATCATATCAAATTAAAAATCTTCTGCACCACAAAGGAAACAAACAACAGAGTGAAGAGATAACCTACAAAATGGAAAAAAAAATTTTTTTACAGCTACTCTTGAATTGAGGACTAACATCTACAATATATAAAAACTCAAAAAAATTAAACATCCCATACCAGATCCAATAAAAAAAGGGCAACAGACATGAATATACACTTCTCAGGAGAAGTACAAATGGCCAGTAAATACATGAAAAAAATATTCAACATCAGTGGCTGTTACAGAAATGCAAATGCAAAAAACACTGAGATATCATTTTACTCCAGAAAGAATGGCTATTATCAAGAAATCAGATAACAAATAGGGCCGAGCCTGCTGGCTAAAAGGGAACCTTTCTTTATTGTTGGTGAGAATGCAAACTAGGAAAATCACTATGGAAATCTGTATAGAGATTCCTCAAAAAACTAAAAATAGAAATGCTGTTTGAGATAGCTATTCCCCTTCCAGGTATCTTTCTGAAAGAGTTAAAGACATCATGTTACAGTGATACATGTATATCGATGTTTATAGCAGCACAATTTATAACAGCTGGATCTTGAAAATGGCCTGTATGTCCATCAACAGATAAATAGATGAAGAAAATATGATATTTATGACAGAGTGAAGTACTACTCTGTCATAAAGAATGATAAACTTGAGGCATTTGCAGGAAAATCAGACTACAATGTTAAATAAAATAAATCAGACACATAAGCTTAAATGTCACACAATTTCTCTTATATAAGAAACTCAAAATATAAATAAAGATCAAAATAAAAAATGGGTAATAGGAAGTAGGGAAATCTTTTTCAAACAAGAAGGGGACAAGAGATAGTGGGCAGGGGAAGGAGGGTAGAGAAAAGGGATGGAAAAAAAGAGAATTGAAGAAAAACTAGAGCTTTTACAAATGGGAAGAAGACTAAGAGTTGGAAGGAGCAAGGACAGATGGAAGGGGAAGGTGGCAAAAAATAATTAAGATACATATAACCAACTCCCATATTAAATGTAATCATTAGGCACTGCAAACATGAACTAACAAAAAATAAATAACATAAAGTGAGATAAAATAAAGAACTTCAAAAGTGCCATTCTATAACTATTATCAAAATATGTGGTTCATGATCTTAGTGAGGTTAAATAAGTCACATAAGGATTCTTAGAGAGTACATTGTGGGTCCTGTAGTGCTCTCAAGTCTATCAGATTCTGAAGTCCAGTGTTCTTCAGCAGAGACTAACACCATCTCGCCACTCTTTCAAAATCTCAGCAAATTCTATTTCAACAAATTCTTTCCATGTTCCAACCATGATTTTGCTCCATAAATTAATAAGCTCATTTTCTTTTTTAAAAAAATAAAATAAAATAAAATTAACAAACAAACAATAATTAGTGGAAAACTTAATTCCTCGAATTATTTGTATGGTTTTTGAAAGCCTTGGACAATACCTACCAGATAATAAAAAATTCTACCCCCAGACACAGAAAAACAAAACTCCTCAATTATGTATTAAAAAGAGCCAGATTGCAGTCCCAGCACTGCCAATAACCCCATAGCTATTCACCTTGAAGGACACTGGAGATTTGGACATGCGAAATCCATGAAAGGACTCCTGCAGGTGAGAAAAAAATCACACGAGGTAAGAAGCTTGAACAGTTGTGATATAGCCACTAACATGCCCAACTTGTTGGACCAGAAGAAGAAAAACATGCTATACATTAAATGACTTGCTGTTTCCATTCCTAAAATATGCATTCTGTCTGGGTCATCATGACATGAGCTTAATGTTAGGTTATTCCTTAACTGGAATCATTGCACAGCTGTTTGACAGAAATTGGGAAAGCTCCATTTCTAGGCTATTTTTCTAGAAAGGTGGATAATGAACCACAGCCAGTATATGGAACTTTAAGAAATGATTTTTTGGGCCCCATTTTTATTGTTTCAGAACAACTTGCATGTCATTTTCTGTTTGTGTGTTACATGATCTGAGAACAATGTCAAAATTAAAATATTTTACATGATGGCTTCCATTGAGTTTATCCTGACAAAATCAGTATCCTTTAGGTAGTACCAAATCATAGACTCATTCTGAAGTGTATGCATTCAACTGTGGGAGGCAGGGTCCTAATAAGGCAAAACCATAGCAAGAAGCCTTAGCCCCAGCTGTTGAAGATTACCAGAGTGCTAGTTTGTACAGATGTCTGAGGATGGATTAAATGGCTTTCTGGGGGTTCCTTTTTAGATCAAGGGGGTACAGAAAGCTTTAGTAATCAACGTACTTAAGAAGAGAAAAGGCTGAATCTATTTATTTTTAAAGACTGTGTATCTTTGTTTTTAGGTGAATAATTACGAGGATATTTAAAATTGGACTCCTTTCAACTACATATCTTTACAATCAACTGGGTAATAGAATGAACTGCCATGGGTGGAGGTGAAACGTCATAACTTACAGGAAGTAATTTATCTTTCTGGTGGGGTATCAGTATATGGTGATGACTAAACTCATCGCTCAAATAATTTCCTAGTAACAACCTCAAAAAAAAAAAAAGTTGAACCTGGAATTATCATGCATTTGAAAGCCCATGTGGAATTCTCAAGAATTGTATTTTTGAAGAGGTCAGAAATCAAGGTGTAATAGAATTTCATGCGCAGTCTCCCTCGGTGGCTATTCTCTGAGGCCTAAGCTTGTCACAGGATAAGCTATTAGGCTATTTGTTTAAGAAAAATCAAGCAGAAGAGGCTAGAAGGAAACAAAATCTCGCTGCTGTGTAGAGGAGTGAATTTGTGTAGAGGACATGGAAAAACATTCATGAAATTTGCTTTTTAAAAGGGTAGAAATACAAGAGTAGATTCTGGGGGCAGAGAATACCTAAAGCCCAAGGGAACACGTATTAGTGATTTTTGAGCTGTATACAAAAGCTCTGAAAGGAAAAAGAAAAGCTATTTTTGAAAACTGGATGCTTTCCACATCTAAAGCTAAACTTAAAAATACTCAAGCAATTCCAGTATTATGAACACTATGAAGCCTCACACAAAATCAACAACAACTGTATTTATGGGAATTTGCAGGGCACTCGCTGATGTTATTTTTAAAATTTGATTCTATAATATCTCTGAAACACAAAGCTGAACCATGAAAGTGTAGTCGACCATACAGTTGTTATAGATTTTCTTAAACCCTCCCACTATTGGAATTGGCCAATTTTTAACCTTCCAAAGTGAGTGAGGATGCATTAATCAGGCTCTAAAGTGTCCTTCCTGTAGCAGTGCTATAAATATATACAACCAAAAGACAAGAAAAGATTGTGGAATTCACTTAACCGTGTTAAAATACTTTAGCAACACCCTCTGGATCAGACACTAGTGTAGCTTAAAAGTTCTTTTTTTTTTTTTTTCTTTTTTTGTATTTTGTTCTCTTTTCCTGGAAGAATAAAGAAGTACATTTATTACAGTAAAATTTGGTACTGCTCATACTAAACAAAACAGGATGTCTGAACATACGCATGAAAGATTTCAGAATGACAAAGAAAGCAAATTACACAGAGTGCTTATGGTTTCAGAAAGAACAAAATGCTTGGAAAGTTCTACATTACATGTAGATATTAGACCAAAAATATGGAGAGGAAGAGTATAGTTAGTAATGGTGAGGGTTGCAGATTTTTTTCGCTTACTTTGGGTCATTGATGCGCAACCATCAATACCCAAGGCATCAGCACAAGGAGGAGCAGCCATGAATCTGAACAGAGTAATTGTCCTGTCCGAATGGAAGGCATGAATCAGACTCTTGCAGGATGTTTGCCCCAGCACCCTCTCTAGGGGTGGTTGGCACATGCTCAACTAGATACACAGCGACATGCTAGAGCCATGACATGCGGTGGACCCTGGTGACCTGTGCCTTTCTTGCTCTGCTCCATAACGGACTGGCTGGAACATGCATTTCTGTAAACCAGTGTAGTGTGCCACCCCCTCTCCCAGGTCACATGGTGACTGGCCAAGCTCTGTGCTCCCGGGGTGGAAGGTGTTATGACTCACCTTGCTGAGGCATGCCAAACTCGTTAGGCATGTAACATTAGTGCTTTAATTAAAGTGCCCTTAGGAGCATAGAGAAGCAGGGACACCCTCCCATTTCTATGCTCTGTGTATAAGCATCGGTGACATAGGACAAAGTTCCACACCAGATGAGGTTGATATGAGCCAGTCCTGGGTAGGTTCTGATTATCTGACTTTTTGTTTTCATTTGGTTTGTTTTCAGCTAAAAGAAGGAAAATCTGAACACTTCTTATAGATTTGACAGAGGAAAGGCATTTTCCAAGTTTTTCTGTCAATGCAAAAGAGCACACTGGAAGAGAACAAAGGGTAAGACAAGAATCATTCCCCCCAATCCCCCGCCCAACTCCAAGACATTTCTTTCTTGGAATAGTTTCTGCAGGTGCCAGAGTGTAAGTTCCAGTGATTAAAATCTTGAATTTAAACAGAACTTTAGAGTTGACCAAGCACTTTCACATCAGCAATTTCATTTTCACCTCACAGTACCCCTAAGATGAGTCAGGATTGTTCTTCTCTTTCTGTGCTGATGGCTTTTGATCTGGAGTGTAACGTGTATGTAAGTTGTATTCATTGCGCAAGTAATTTTTATTGTTCCTCACCAGTGTATGTAGGAAAACTACATAGGAAATTTTGTAACAGAGGCCATCCTCCAGCCCTCAAAATTGCACACCCCACCCAACCCCCAAATGTAGGGAAGAATGATTTGCAAGAGAAAGTGGGTGTTGACGCTTTAACTTCTCTGAAATAGGAAGCAGACAGAATAGGAAAGGTAAAGGGAAGCTAACTCCTTCCTCTTTCATTTGATCAGAGGCTATGAAGAAAAGCAAGGATGCCAAATAGTTCAACTCTGATCAATTGTCATAAGAGAACACATAAAATTATCAGAAGCTGGGGGTGGTGGCGCATGCCTATAATCCCAACACTTGGGAGGTTGAGATAGGAGGATTGCTGTAAGTTTGAAGCCAGCCTGGATCCTGGACTACATAGTGAGTTTAAGGCCAGCCTAGAACATATATCAAGACTCTGTCTCAACCCCCACAAAAGAAGCAGAGTTAAAATTTTTCTAAGCTTTCTGAAACAACAAGGTTCCACACATGATATGCAAATGGGTACACTAAGTGAAATACCATGAAGTTTCAAATGTATACAGTTCCAGAGTTTTAAAGTTAGTAGTCAACCACCCTGAGCACCCAAAAAACCCTCTCTCAAGTTTTGGGCAACTTATTTCACAAAAGAATCCCTTTTTCATGCATTTAATGTTTTAATATGCAATTGTCCTTTTTTAGCAATTATCACAAAAGTAGTTTTTAAGATCATTCAGAGTGGCTTTGGTTATTTGATTCTTTTTATTTGCTCTAGTCTTATTTTTTTCCTGCCTTTGTCAATCTCTAAACCTGTTGTCTGACTTTCTGTTTGTCTCTCTCAATGCCTTTCATTTCACCCTCTCTTATTTTCTCCTGCAGAGCACTATTCCTCCTCAACCTCTGTTAACTGATGTACTTTATGTACCAAGAACAATATCAATTCTTAAAATATTTTCCTTGGGCTCTTTCTTATCAGTATTTTGTTTTTCCTATGATCTGCCCCAAAATATCTTATTACAAGTGCTCAAAGATTTGCCTTAGAAGTCTGTTGCTAATACTTTATCATACATATGCAATAATAAAAATTGGAGCTGATCCAAATGTTTCTCAGTGGGAGATTGGTAAAATAAGTTATGGCAAATTCACAAAATGGAATCCACATGACCATACATCTCTTTATTACCATGGAAGGCTATGTGACATATATTTACCTGAAAAAAGTACTTACCAAGCAAGATGTTTAGTAGAAAGACATTTGTGAGTGCTCATATTTGCACTGTAATTGTTTTACAAAAGTTTATTCCAAATTATTACAAGACAGTATCCCTACATAGCAGGATTGGCAATTATTTTAATTTGTGTTTATGTTTTTTTTATCTGCATTGGTTTTATGACAAATCTATGCATGGATGTGTTGTGAAATTGAAATATTTCTAAACTATAAGATTTGTTACTGCTATCCAAAGAAAGTTACAAGGATCCACTTTCCCTATGTTCTCATTATTGCTTGCTTTTTTATTTTTTTCACAGTGTTGGGGATCGAACCCAGGGCCTTGCTCATTCATGCCTGGCAAGCCGCTACCACTGAGTTATAGCCCAGCTGCTTTCATGTTTTGGTGCAGGAAGCTGAAGGAAATTCGTCTGATGGGTTCTTAGCCACAAGAAGACAAAACACAAACATGGTATTACCGGCCTCCTTGTTTTCTTCCCCACCACAGATTTCACAGCATCCAAGGTACACATAGCCCTGGATCTCAACATGGCCCCTCTCCCTGCTGACAGAAGCAGAGCACAGCGTCCATCACTTTTAGGGTCAGATCTGACTCTCCTCTGGGCCAAGGCCAAGATCTATACTCCACAGTGCCCTGTCTATAGCACCCAGTTGAGTCAGCCACATCTTGGAGTTGGTAATATAGCCCTGGATGAGGCCACCTACGCAGATCATTACCAGGAAAATTCATTGTGTATCTAAGATTAGGGAGTCAGGACAATGTTTAACCCATTTAAACAAACTGCTGCCTCCATTTCCTTGGCAGTGTCCTTCGTGTACACAGTTATATACACAGCAGCAATGATTTTTTAAATTATTCTTATCTACTTCATAGATGACTTAACAAGTAGGACACTTTATTTTTGTCCACTGCTTTGCCCTGTGACAATTTCAAAGGTAATAAAATATGTTAATGACAGTTCAGTGATTTGGCTTGGGCACTCCTCAGGTTGATTGAGCTCAGTAGTATTATAAAAATGTATCCCCAGTTCCCCTCTGGGGAAGGAAGTGCTATGATAGAAACTCTAGTCCTACAGCAGGAAGCTACCACCAATGCAGGGACTGAGGAAGACAGTTGTGTCACTAGAGCATAAGGTTGCTGGAGGAGGCTGGAGCCAGCCTGTCTCGAGGGAGCTGGGGCTGCTGAGGAGAGACAGCTGCTGCTACAGATGCTGCCTGAGGGAGAAAAGGGAAAGAGTGAGATCTGAATTTTCCCCTCCTCTCATCCTCTAATCCCATGCCAGAGCCTCACATTGCCCAATCCAAGCCTAGAAAGTCAGCTTCTAGTGACACACACAGAGCAGGGAAATGGATCTGTAAGGACTGGAAACCACAAGCGCACACCAAACGTTCCACACTGCACTTCTCACGTCCCTCACCACCTACTCAGCCCCAGGAACCACTGCATCTGCCTCCATGGCTGCCAACAGTTGCACGGGTCAGAAGTGTGGCTATCATCCTGAAATCCTTCCTGCTGTCATTCTGACAGCTAATAACCAAGTCCTTTGACCTCTGCCTCCTTCATCTCTGGACACAGCATGCTGTCCTCCATCCATGTCCTCTTTCAGGCCACCTCCATTTCTGACACCAACCTATCTCTTACTCCTTTTCCAATTCATTTTACCCAGCATGATCTTTATAAAGTACAAATCTGATCATGTCCACCTCTTGCTTCCTGTTTCTCCCCTGAAGTACAAAAGTAGAATCCTCATGATGGAATCCAGACTCCTTTTCTTATGAAGCCCTTCTAATTGGGCCCCTTCTTCTTCAGCCTTGGTCATTCGCTCTTTCATTTATTTCTTCATAATAAATATTCACTGACTGCCTATCCTGTGCCAGGTACTGGGACAAGTACTGGGGACATTCCCTACCCTGAATGACCCAGGATCTCACCACCCAGCAGCCTGAACCACGTTCTTTCCCTCGTTCCTCTCCCCAGCCAGTCTCTTCCTCACCTATTCCCTGCTTCCAGCTTAATCCTGTTCTTCCTTTTGTATCTTAGACAAATCTTCCTCCAAGCAGCCATTCCTTGTTCTTCAAGTCTGAACTTGTGCCCTTTCTAAGTGACCCCAGAGCGCCTTCTGCATATTTCTTTCATGAGTTAACTGCATTTTACTATAATTGTTCTTTTTTACTGTCTAACTTTCAACATAGTATATATATAACTTTCTTGATAGCAAGAGCTCTGTTTTATTCATTGTTGCTACCATCTCTTAACTCAGTGCTGGGTGTATATAGGGTCTCAAATATTTATTAAATAAATTAATTAATTAAAGAACAAGCAGGAAGTGCTTTGGGAAGATGTCCTATGAGGGGTGGCTTACCTAGACTCAGGGTAGAGGAACATAGGAACAGAAGGCTAGGGAAGACTTCTCTCAGGAAGTAGTACCTAAATTGTATTTTGAAGGACAGCTTGGAAAAGTTATTGGAAGCTAAAAGGAAAATTGGTGGAAAAGTCAGGGAAAACATTCAGCAGGAAGCATTAACATGGTGTGAACTCATAGGTATTTCCCAGGAACTTTAAGTCCCATTAACAGAGCCTGGTTAACGAAGCTTAAGAAGCAAGATGGTGAAAGATGAGACTAACAAGCAGGCATGAGGCACTGTACAAAGCAGTTAAAATCTTCAACCAGAGTTCCTTAAAGATATTCCACAAGGAATTGAAATGATCACATTTGAATTTACAAAAGGTGCTTCAGGAGCTGTGTGGTAAAGGAACGGGAGGTAAGCAAATCTGGCTGCACGAAATGCAGCTGAGACAAGAAATGCTCAGGGCCTGTATTTGGACTGAGTGAAGTGATGTTAAGAATTGAAGCCAGGTGTGCTGGCACAGACCTGTAATCCCAGGCAGAAGCAGGAAAACTGTAAGTTCAAGAGTTCAATCTGAGCAATTTAGTGAGACCCTATCTCAAGGTAAAAATTTAAGAAAAGGTCCCACAATATATCTCAGTGGCAAAGTGCCATTGGGTTCAACTCCAAGTATTACAGTAAATAAATAAATAAACAAATAAAAATAAAAACAATAAATAGAAAGAAGTAAAATTGACATGACTTGGTGACAGATTGATAAAGCACAGAAAAATAAGAGGTGAATTCAGAATGATAAATTTAATTTTACCATGTTGGGATGAGATTTCTCTGGGCCATCCAGGCAGAAAAACCCATTTGGACTAGATAGGTCTGAGTTCAGGAATGATCTAAACTGGGTGTAGGAGACAGGAATGGCTATGGAATAAGAAGGTAAAATCAGGAAGAAGCAAATGTATGAATGCTCACTGCACAAATCTTCCAACTTTTCTTGACTTAAACTTTCCAAATGTCCAGGGAAAAAAGCGAGAAGAGAAGATGCTGAAGATGAAATTCTAACCCTACCTGGAGAGAAAATAAAGAAGAAGCAACTCAAGAGGCAGATGGAAAGTCAACCAAAGGTGGCATCCTAGAAATAAAGGGAGAGGTTTTGATGAGGATGGAATTAATGGTCCCTAATTCTGCAGAGCGGGAGAGTAAGAGAATAACTCTACATATCTGTTGGGTGGAGCATTTTAAAAGCTAGGTAAAGGCATTTTCTTAAAGTAGTGGGAGAGAAGACAGTGGGAATAAGCAGTGGTCAGCACATGGGAAAGCAGAGGTGATGAGTACAGATTACTCTTAAAAAAGTACTTGGCTGTGAGGAAAGAGCAATATCAAATGACCAGGGGAGGGTTCTGTACCACTGAAGTCTGCATTTGATATGGGAGTCACCAGTGCCTGTCTGAACACTAAGCAGGAAAGATTCAGGCTGAAGCTTGATGATAAAAGCGAGAAAGGAAAGTAATAGCCACAGATCCCTAAAGAAAGGGAAAGTAATAAAATCCAAACATAAGTAGGGGAGAAAAAGAGGTAAGAATGGAAGCAGATACACGTAAATTTGTCAAAAAGGACGCAGGAAGTCAAGTCTATTCTTATCCAAATGCCTGTAATTTTTTTGTGAAATATTGACAAGGACAGTTGCCGGTAGAGGTAGGGAAAGGACAACCCAAATGGCAATTTGAGAAGATGGAACCTACTGTTTCGAGGTGTTTCTAAATACACTGTAAATGTGTGCCAATTCTCATGGAATTAGAGAACTCTAGGGTAAAGTACAATACTGTGATAAACTCTGCACAGCATAATTTAATTTTCCTTTTATATTTTCATTGCCTAAGGATTAAAGACGTTCCTCAACTTGTGATGAAACCATGTCCTGATAAACACACTGTAAACTGAAAACATATTATGTTGTAAATCCATTCGATACACCTAACCTGTCAAATATCATCTTTAGCTACACGGCATGCTGGATACTGTTGGTTGTTGTCCTTCATGATCACGTGTCTGACCGGGAGGCGACTCCTTGCTGCTGCTCAGCATCATGAGAGAGGGTTAGAGCACATCTCTCTAGCCTGCAAAAAATCAAAATTCAAAGTACGTGTGGCTCCTGCCGAGTGGGTGCACTTTCACACCGGTGGAAAGTCAAAACTTGTGAGTTGAGCTATTGTAACTCAGGAACTGTCTGTGGTTTTATAAATATCAATCATAATTACAGTGTAATCTGCTTGGAGAAATGTGGGAGGAAGAGAAGAAGTGCTGGTTATGGAAACTACTGACTGACAAAGTTCATATTGTTTTATCATATGCAGATAACCTCCTGTATACTAGGGAAAATACAGATGAGTTTCTTCTACTATACTCTCAACAGTGCAATTCTAACTTCAGATGTATAGGAAAAAACAATTACTTTTCCTCTCTATACTCACACTTAACACCAAACACTTCTGTGACCAAAAATATGTGGGGTTTCCTACACCACTTAATTTTTGGACAGTTCATTGTCCTACAATTTAATTCAATTCTGACACTATCTACCTGGAAGTAGCATCAGATCCCACAGATAAAGGGTTCAGTCTTACAAGATTGCCCCGCATTTCAGTCACAGGAAGAAGGTAGGCCCGCAGGTTTCCACAGCTTCTGTCTGACTGGCTACATCCTGGAGTTTTTAGGACTCCCTTCTCAGGTTCGATAATTTGCTAGATTCGCTGGTCCCAGGAAAATGATTTGCTGTTGCCTATTTATTACAAAGGCTGCTTTAGTGAGTACACTTGAACATCCAGGTGAAGGTACATAAGGCAAGCTTTGGAATTTCCCCGTGGTAGGGGGTGGTGCCACTCTCCCAGGACACTGACATGCTCGCCAATAAGGAAGCTCTGGGACCTCCGTAGTTAGGGAAGTTTACAGCGGCTTCACAGCGTAGGGATGACCCATTATCAACTCAGTCTCCAGGTCCTCGCCCATTCCCAGGGGGAGGGGCAGGGGTGGGGCTGAAAGTTCTAAATTTCTGATCGTAACTTGAGGTTTCTGGTAACCAGATCCTATCCGGGAATTTGCCAAGGGTTATTTTTATTTTTATTTTTTTTAAGAACAAAAGATGTTCCAATCATCCAGGAAATTCCAAAAGATTAGTAGCTCTGTATCAGAAACTGGAGCCAAAGATCAAATATTAGAACAAAAGATGCAGCAAGTACCTTAATCGCTCAGGAAATTACAAGTGAACTCTGTACCAGGAACCAGGGCAGAGACCAAATACATATTTTTTGTTGTGTCCTGCCTCCCTATGCCTCTTGATGTTCATTTGTGAATCAAGCACTTGGACCATAAGCAGATGGGCTTCAAGTCTTATGATCAATACATGAGAGGGGCCTTTGTGCACCTATGCAATGAGCTGGAATTTCTGGCTCCAGAGAATCATTTTTGAGGATGTTTTCTTAAAAAGTAGTCAAAGAATGTCTTGAATTAGCATAGCTCCACTGGGGAGGGACACTTCTACACTGGGGAGGGACACTTCTACACCGCTGGTAGAAATGTAAATTACTATAACCACTATGAAAATCAGTATGGAAATTCCTCAAACAACTGAAAAGAGACCTACCATACTACTCAACTATACCACTCCTCAAGATATACTCAAAGGAAATAAAGTCAGCATACTATGATGATTATGTATATACTCATGTTTATTGTAACACAATTCCCACTAGCCAAGATATGGAACCAGCCAAGGTGTCGATCCATGGATGAATGGACAAATAAAATGTGGTATATATAACAATGGAGTATTATTCAGCAATAAAGAAAAACATTTTGTCATTAGCAGGAAAATGAATGGAAGTGGAGATCATCATGCTAAGCAAAAACAAAATAAACTAGAATCAGAAAGAAAAGTATCATGCTTTCCCTAATGTGTAGAATCTTAAAAAAATATAAAATAAAAAGATGACACCAAACTAGAAAGGAGACTCCTGTTAGACAACAGCAAAGTTATAAGGTAAAGGAAAGTATGAAGAAGCATGAGGGAAGAATATGATCAAATATGTGAAATGGATGTATGAAAATATCACACTGAAATCCAATATTTTGTAAAATAACATGCAATAAAAAGGTAAAGAAAAATAACAAAAGTAATTAATGATAACATTGTCTGAAGACTACTATAAATACAGGGGAAATCTCTTCATGAGGCTTAATCCAGGAACTGTTTTCTTTCAGACACAAATAACCAGTCTTTATTTTTTAATGTCTATTTTAAAAACAATATAACATGAAATAAATAAGAAGGAGAATAGATCATTTCTACCCTTCTATCACTGCCTTCTCACCCTGTTTTTCTCTAAAAATCAATCAACTTGCTACTCAGAAATAAACACTGGTTCTTTTCAGCAGTTTTGCTAGTGCTCTATAAATATTCATTACAATAGTTCAGGTAAACCACATCTAAATCACAAATGAATCAATAAACAATACTGTTTCCCCTGAGCCAACAATAATATTGTGAATGATCAAAGTTTATAATTTTGACCACCAGGTTGCTATGTTTGGAAAATTTTTTATTATATTCTAGGACAGTGTCTAAAACTGACTTTCCTGGACACATTCCCAAACCCAAAATTATGCACAGAAGATGTGTTGGGGAGACTTCTAAGGAGATATGCTTCCAAACAGAGAGGAAGACAGTACTGAGCAGAGGAAGAAGCCAGGACACAGTGAATCTGCAACTGAGACCTTAGTTAATCCAACAGGACCCTGGAACTAGGATGACCTCGCTGTGCTGTCAGTTTGAATTGAAATGTGCCACATTCCCTACACATCAGTTAGGTACTGGCTTCAGGGCACTGCAGAGGAGAAGGTATAGAATTTGGTAAGACTATTCTCTGTGTCTGAGAGCAATGTCCAGAGGGGCACAATGACATAAAGCTGTCAGTTTATATTCTCAGCAGGTAAGGTTAGTGTGCTGACCCTGAACAAGGCTGTGCGGTTATACCACGGAATCTAGTAGTCTGCCAGTGTATGTGGTCCCACTTGTTTCTCACAGGTTTGCTCCATCTAGGAGCAGCTTTTCCAGGAGTTTGGTTGGAATACTCATGGCAATTTAGGAAGGTTACTGGAATGAAGCACAGCCTCTGCTGTCACCATTGGTTTTAGGGTTATAACCAGTCTTCATTATCCTCCTTGTGTGGTGGCTATGGCTGGCATCCTGGAATAAGAGGGCATGACACTCCCAAAGAAGCCCCTGTGGATCACCTGAGTACCCACCACATTCTCCCTCCTTGTCCCCACTATGAAGCGGTAGCCCTACCTCCTTCTGTTGATGAGGGACAATTACTCTTACCAGGATAGTGATTCCTTTTCTTCCTTAGTCTCTTAGCGAATGGGGCTCAAAATAACTGGATGGCAGCTGAAACTTAAAATGCAGTTGGTTTTTTATTATGCCCTTGAATAGCAGAGACAGCCTCCAGCCCCAAGAATTCAAAGCAGGGATGGAAAGTGCACATTTCTTAAACGGATCACTGGGAGTGATGACACAAAGGGACATTTCCACTCTCTGCTTCTCAAGTCCTTGTATTCTATTAGGGATACAGAAGTGATTGGGGATGGAGTTCAATGGTAGAGCACTTACCTAACATGTGTGAAGCTCTGAGTTCCCTCACACTAGGAAAATTTAAAAAGAGTATGGAAGGCCACACAATATTTTCTTGGCAGACAGCACAAACCTCGCACGGTATCATCTCTAGGATGGCGCTTTAGCTGCATCTTTTGAGTCCATCCCACCATTCTATCGGTCTTCTTTGGTCTGGGTGACACAACATGTCATAGAACCAGAACAACTGGACCCCAAAGCTGTGTGTCAGAGGTCTCCACTGCTTTGCTGTGAGTCTGAAAGAAGCCAGTTTATGGTGGGCAGCTCTAGCTACACGGTGTCTCAGTCACATGCTCTGTCTTTACATTGGCCCAGTGGTCACAGAATCACTATTTGGATAGCTTACAATTTTTTGTATCATAAAGCATGGCCTTGTGTCAGCCACCCCAGAAATCCATGTTATAATTTTCCATTTGAGCCTTGCCATGACTTTTTTACCCTTACAACTAGTACTTCAAATGCATGCATTCTGAATAATGGTGGTATTGCCACAAAAGTGCAAAAAATAAATTCTTGCACGGAGCAAAACTCCTCTCAAGTATTATAATGATTTGTGGTTCTCCAAAGCTCAACACTATCTAAAAAATCTTATTCCTTTAATTTTTATGTCTCTTATTAGGTTAGGCATTGCACAAGTTGACGTTGGCGCTGACTTCATAGCAAATACACAAAAGACAAGTGAGATAAGTGCTGCAAACCTATGGCACATAGATGACTAACTGGCAGACTGTAATTACAGTTGCATGGTAAGAGGTAGACTTCATGTGCCTGTTGGCTGCCACTGGCTACTTTGTAGGTGCTGTTTGTCTTTAACCCTCTGTGCCTTTGGATTTGGGGTATTAAGTAAAAATAGCTTTCGCATTATTATTTCATTCTACAAAAGTTATCTAACTCACCACTATACCAAGTACAGAAAAGAACTATTCAAAATACCTTACTGAATATCAACCTGTAGTTTTGTTAAAGTCCTATTCAAGACAGTTCATGTTTTGTATAGCTCTTTTCCAACTGAGCCCATTAAACTATTAATATTTTTGGATTCTTCTTGAAGCAGAGACATTCTCATAGAGTAACAATCATAAAAAGTTTTTTCAAAAATTTAGAACAGAACTTTAAGTAGTTTAGCACAGCTATTGTTTAAGAAGAAACAAGCTGGGCATGGTGGTGCATAAACTGTAATTTGATCACTCTGAGAAACTGAGGCAGAAGGAGTGCAAGTCTGAGTCCAGCCCAGGCAACTTTACAAGGGCCTGTCACAAAAAAAAAAAAAAGTAAGGGTTGGAGATGTATCTCAGTGTGAAGGCCCTGTGTTCAATTACCAGTACTGGAAAAAAAAAAAAAAAGGAAAAAGAAGAGCATGCAAACAAATGATGATGAACTAGTTGAGTTTGACAAAATTTCAGAAATCATTGCAAAACATGGTCATGCTCATATACTTACTGAAACTTGTCATTTGAATTTAGTCAGCAATTTGAATGTGATAAAGCAGAATTCACTATTGTAAGAGCTACTATTGAGCAATGACTAAATTCTAAGATGTCCCTGAGTTGTCAGATAATTTTGAAAAGCAGTTAATTGGCTCATTAAAAATGAATTTCTTCTCAGATTGATTCAACAGGCACTGACCGAAAAACCCTTCTAGCCATAATTGTTTGTTAGCTCAGTGATAACTGTAAGTTGAAAGAAAGGATATTTACAAATTACTTAAGTGCTAGCTGTATGATAACAACTATTTTTGCTGTTGTAAAATTTTGGTTTGATGAAACGTAAGTACAACTAGAGAATTAAATGCCTCCAATGGAACAAACTCTATGTTTGGAAGACATAAGTTACTGCTTACCTAGGAACTATGTCCTACAGTTCTTGGTGACTGAGTATCAATCTGAAGTGGTACAGAGAAAATGAGAGCAAGAGAGATAAGGAGGAGGCCTTTTAAGCAGAATCTATCACTTGGGGGTAAACTATATTGTGCATCAACAATAACTAGTTGCAAAAAATGCTACCTCAGGCTTTTATCAGTTTGTACTGTGCTAATTAAAACTATAAATAAAGTCACATCCTTTTTAGAAAATTTAATGTTGCTAAGGAACAGTATATGATGCTTCTTCTACAAATAGAAGTCAAATGATTTTCTTTTTTTTCTTTTTTGGTACCAGGGATCAAACTTACAACCTTGCGCCTGCCAGGAAGGCACTTAGGCCACTGAGCTAAATCCCTGGCCCTATTCTTTGAGACAGGGTCTCACTATGCAGTTCAGGATGGCCTTGAACTCACTTTGTAGTCCAGGCTGGTCTTGAACTCACAATGATTCTCCTGCTTCATCCTCCTGAGTGCTGGGATTAAAGGCGTGCACCACCATGCGTGGCTCTCAAATGATTTTCTGAAGGAAACTGTCAGCAACATTTGTAAAGCATCATTGGTGTAATTCAATTTTTAGAAAGTAGATTAATGAAAATTAGTGAGCACAAAATACAATTTATGGTTTGCATTTTTCATAAACTTGATAAAGTGCCACTTCAACTTCAATCAAATTAATGATGATAAAAATACAAATTAGCAGACTTCGCTGGAAATACTTGAGAGCAATTTGAAGGAAAATGATTCTGTAGTATCCAGGAGTTAGCTGAAATCCATGGATCACTCACTGTGAATGAGTTTAGGAATGATTCAGATAGTTTAAGTCAGACTTCCTATCAAAAATCACCTGGAGCAGCATGGCTTCATAAAAACTAAAATCTACAAAACAATACTCATTGTCTTGTAGTCAGCCTAAGGCTTCGCTAGTAGAAGACCCCACTCCTTTAGACGGGAACTCCACCTCCCCATGGTATTTCTGAGAAGCCCAGAAGGGTAACTCATGTGCACTAATTCATTAGTCTGGTCATTCACTTGCTAACTGTGTCTGGCCTCAGTCATGCTGCAGTTCTGCTTAATTAAATGCCACCCAGTCACCAGTCACTGATGTGTCGTACCAGGCACAAACCCTTGACAACCACTGCTCTCAACCCGTGCAACATGGAACAGAACACATAGGGCGGTTCAGCAGCAGTGATCACCCAATGAGAAGCAAATTCATGGTCTGTCCTTTGTATGATACTGTGTTGGAGGGTTCCACAGTAACATTTCTTTTCTTCTCCTTTTTTTTTTTTTTTGTACTGGGGATCAAACTCACAACCTCGTGCCTGCCGGACAGGCACTTAGGCCACTGAGCTGAATCCTGAGCCCTATTTTTTTGAGACAGTATCTCAACTATGCAGTTCAGGCTGGCCTTGAACTCCCTTTGTAGCCCATGCTGGTCTCTACTCACAACAATCCTCCCACCTCAGCCTCCTGAGTGCTGGGATTAAAGGGGTGGGCCACCATGCCCAGCTACAGTAACATTTCTTAAACTCAGATGTATTTTAAAACCAAAAGTCAAACAACAGAACTACTCTCCAACCCTTAGTGTTTGTGGCAGGATCCAATTCACATCAGGCTTTTTTCCTATAATGGAAAGCTGCCATTGAGGTTCAGCTGTCATTGTATTATCATTTGTCCCATGGGGTTCTTAATAATCTACAGTTGCCTGAGATCCAAAAAATAACATGATTCAATTGTTTTTTGAGAAAGTTTATGCATCTGCATAAATCAAATGAAATGAAAAAGAAATAAATAAACTGAGGTGGAAAGAAAGTGGTCTGTATCTGTCCACAGCTACAGTAGAATCTCAGTTTTGGTCATGTTACGATGCCTTATTATATTCTCATAGTAATTGTAAAAGATTTTTATTGCAAAATTTTTAAAAATGTAGACTTAGAAGGGGAAAAAACTATAACTGATATTTTGGAGATCTAGAACCTTGTCTTACATATCCCACTAATTTTCTGTGTAATCTCAGGTTGTTGACAATTTCTTGGTGAAGTATATTGAGAAGTTTACAAGGCAGCTTTGAAATGAAATAGTGATAGATGTGAAAGTACTTTGACACTATTAAAGATTCTATTCACTTGCAAGAGATTCTTTCATTTTTTAAAATAAAACTGGTTATTAGTTAATTCTAACTATTCACCTATTTAGTTATGACATTTACTGTGTGTTTCTAAATCTTATTCCCTCAAGGGCTATATGAGATAAATGATTTTAGAGTTTTATCATAAAGGACTCACAGACTAAGAAGCTTAAATCCTTTATTTTTCAGATGAGGAGACTGAGCGCAGAGGAGGGAGGTTCATCTGCACTGTGGCTGGAAGGACAGGTCAGGGGCCCTGAATCTCAATATATAGCGCTCATTCCAGCATATCACAGAAGAACATTGTCAAGGATATTACTTCTCCCTTTTCAGAGACTAATTCCACATAGTTGTTCAATCTACTTATCTGTGGGGCTTCCAAGTGAGCTGTGTGATATTTATTCACACCATTCTTCATTTCCAGAGCTTCCACATACTAGTGCTCAAGGAGCCCAGTTTTTATTTTTATTTTATTTTAAAGAGAATAAAACAAAACAAAACAGAACAAAACAGATCCGAACAAAACAAAGCAAGCAACGCAAGGCTTCAAAACAAGACAACAGGATATCAACAGTGGCTACCATAATGTCTCTTGTTTTCTTCAAAATAGTTGCCTATATCTTCACACACAATGAATTCAAACAAAACAAAATAGTATAAAACTGATAAAAATAAAAGAATGAAGGCATTACAGGCCTTCAAAACCAGGCAATAGAAAAATCAACAATAGCTACTGCAGTGTCTCTTGTTCTCTTAAAAATAGCTGTACACACTTTCACACATGAGTCCAGTTTTTAGAACAGCAACAAAATGGTATTTCTTGAGCTCCTTTTCTGTGCTAAGCGTTATTGGAGACACTGAGAATATAGGTTTTAAGTAGGCAGACAAAGCACTGCACAGAGAGTACATTCTATTGCAATACTTGACATAAAGTACTACAATGTGTGTTAACACTAACCAATTCTCATGAACATATAGGACACACGATAAATATTCTTTCTTTAGTTGGAAGGCTCTGTTGGAATATTTCTTCTCCATCTTGAACAATATTCAAGCTTCAGGTTTCCTACAGGCAGTTTCCAAGTTCTTGAGCCATTTAAAAGTCTGTTATGTATGGATGTCCACATGTCACATGAGAATCATCTGTATGTCTCAGCTGTCTGCCCCATACTAAATGACACATGGATTTTGGTAATAATCTCAGTGGCATTTATTCCCTAAACATGGAGTAGCCCTCAGTTGAACAGGGAAAAGCAAGGAGCGAGCTTTTAACATCTGTGCGTGACTGTTTCATTTTTCCTCCACATCTTGGAGCAGTGAAAATTCATTCAGCTACTTTATTCTCCCAAATCATCTTTCTTCCTCTTCTACATCCCCCTCCTCCCCCTCATCTTCTTCCTCCTCCCTCCTTCTCTTCCTCTCCTCCTTCTCCTTCTCCTTCTTTCTTCTCCTTCTTCACCTTCAACTTCTCCTTCTTCCGCTTTTTTGGTTGCTGACACTCAGCAGCATGTGTTAGTAATGGTAGCAGGTGTGCAAAGGTTTGGAAACCAGAGCTGAGATTAGGAGTCAATAGGTCATAGTCAGAACCGAGATAAACATTAAGGGCTGCAATGTAGTCAAAAGCGGGATGAGCAACTGAGAGTTGAAATGCAGCTCGGTAGGGCCACCAAAGAAAGGAACAGAAATTAGAAGAGGAGTACAGTGTAGAGGTGGTAAGTTTTCTTATAGTGTCATTTCTAGTCAATTTAATTTACAAACAATAAAAAGTTTCACTTCATGTGATTTTGATACATTTTGATGTCTTGAAATGTACATACACCTTCTATCTACCGCTTAACCAAGGTTGATAGTGTTTTAGAGTAGCCTCCTATTTTCCCACCATATTTTCTTCTCTATTTTTTGCTGCACTTCCTAGGATAGCCAAACTCTGGGATTTGTTTTTGCTCCAAAAGAAAGTATCGATTAAGTACTATTATCAATGATACTTCAAGGCAAACTCTTAAACCTGAATCTAGATGTCACAGATCTTACTAACAGGGTCTGAAATAAGGCTTGAAGAACTTACATGCAGCAAGGACCAGAGGTGTCCTGCTGCCTGGCCATAGTGTGTGTGTGTGTGTGTAAGGAATAGTCAGATTAAGGGGTCCAGACAGTTACCTGACAAATACAAAAACTTTTGACAGCTCACTGGATGACCTTTCTTTTGTCCCCTACAAAACAAGAAGCGAGTACCAAAGGTCAGGGGCAGAGATGAAGTCACAACTTGGAAAGTATTGAGGAAGGTAATGATAGAGACTGCCCATTCCCAAGATCCACCCCAAAACTTGGCAAATTGTACAAGTTTAATTTTATGATACCTGATAATAAGATGACCCACGAAGCTTTGGCTTACTTGGTACTGCCATGTAACTTATACTTACATAGGAGTGGAACTAACCTGTCTTTGCAAGCCCAGACATAAAATTAACTTCTTGTGACCGACTCCAATTCTTCACAAGCAAGTTCTGACACACTTAACCAAAGGAAACATTATAAAATTTCCAATATAAGAGCCAAACAGTTAATGTTTCTGTATTACCCACCAAAAAAATCAAAGGGAATACATTACGCACCCAGAATTTGGAAAATGTGAATTGTTAGTGCTAAGGGCACATGGGAAGAAAACCAAGCTAAGATAAATATTAAGCAATGTGAGATTGTTCTTTGGTGTAGGCTTTAATTACGCTATTACAGTTTTTCATTTAAAAATGTTTATTTTTAAATCCCCTGATTAAAAAAAGTACAACTTGTAGTGAGAATTAACATCTAGGGGGAAAGATTGTCTAAATGTTTTATTTACTAGCATTTTAATATTTAGGAGTTTTTTGGTATGAGGTTTTCTTTCGGCTAGAAGCTACAGTTGTTTTGGAGGGAATGACTTTGTTACACACATAGCTTATAAAAGTAGGCACTTCTGCCCTGAGATTTATTTTATAGTCTTCTCACCTGAATCCATCACCTGATTGTCTATATTATGATATGCAAAAAGAAGTGTTTTTTAAATGACTGAAACAAACTTGGATGGAGATGCACAGAAATTCTAGAAGACTCACCATCTGGCAAGCGATTCTTGTTTAGCAGTGTTTGGGAAGGAGTTCATCAGACTGTATGCAGAATTTGAAGATGTTTCTCTTTAAGAGACAGGAACAAATTTTGGCCCCATGTAAAGAATAATAATGTAACATTAATTTGTATCATAACCATAACAAACTCAAATCCTAGCAAATGAGTTCTTAAAACTCCTTCTACATTTATAGAATTCCAAGATTGACAGTATACTTTTTACCCTTCACGTTCATAAAAATCAGATAATTCTGAGCTTGTCTGAGCTGAATTTTGCCATTAGTCATTTTCAATGAAGAGACTTAGTGTCCTTGCCATGAAAAATAATGTACAGTGTGTAAAACTGGAATAGTCACTCTAAAGATAGTAAGGATGAAGGAAAGAAAAACAAGTTTTTAACTTCATAGAAAGAAATTTGTTCTATTTGTAATTCACGTAAGGTTAATAACTTTTATAAATATATGAGGAAATTGATAAGATGTAGTTTGCTGAAAGCAGATTATAATGGCAAAGTTACCCTTCTGTACAAATTTGTTTCTCAACAGCTAAATGTGCTTGTATAACCTGCCGATAAAACTAGTTTAATTTGTAATAAAATTTAAGTTATCCTTGTTCATAAACATTAAGCTGCTACATTAATTTTTAAATTCTTGTGATTTTACTTTCTACAATACTTCATCATGCATGTAGTTATTTTACCACAAGATGTTTAAGATACAGTATGCAGTATATGAACTTACAGAGAGACTCAATATTGATTGTTACATGTAATAAATTCAGCAGGAGGACAAAGTGTATGTTATTGCATTGTTTGTACATAAGGAAAGGACAGAAGCACAGATGTTTTGGTATACTAATTGGATATCTCCAGGCTTACATGCAAATACTGCTTACCTTCAAACAGCACGGGTATGGACTATGCAGATTTATTTATATGTGGATTTTTTTTAAAAAAAAAATTGTGACATTTGAAAGACTTTGCAGGCTGCATACCCTGGAACTATTAAAAATTTAAGAAAAAAATAGGTATCATGAATGCATAAGATATATATAGAAAATAGTCTCTCTTATCAGTTAGAACCAAAAAAATTGCACAAATCTATTTTAAAATTTTAGAATTGCATGATTTGGTGGTGCACATCCATAATTCCAGCACTTGGGAGGCTGAGGCAGGAGGATTGCTACAAGTTTGAGGCCAGTTTGGGCTACATGGTGAGTTCAAGGCTGTTCTGAACTCACTACATGGCAAGACCCTGCCTCAAAAAAAAAAAAAGTTAAAATTTACTAAAACTTATTCACATGAGCAATTACAGACCATACATGGCTCCATGATGTAAACATTGTGAACAATCATAAAGATACAGTATTAAATCATAACTGCATAAAATAAACTTCAGTACATGCTACTGTAATAATTTTGCAGTCACCTCCTGTTGCCCTTGCAGAGTTCAGGAGTTACTGCTTAAACGCTACTGTGTAAAGCTAATCATCTCCAGTTATTTCTGTGTGAACACTTCATTTCTCCAATAAATTGCATACTTTAGCAAAATGTGATCTCCCATGGTGATCTAGCATTTTCACCATGTATAATACATACACGAAATTGTGATAATCAGTGATGAATGTTATCAGCAAGGCTTTCAGTCTACAGACCTGGTAGTTAATTTTATACTTGAACTTTTGCATGGGGTATGGGTAGTGTGGGTGTTGAGGTTCCCTGCATTGCCCAATGATCAACTGACTGGTAATAGCAGGTACCCCTAGAGAGAAGAAAGAAGTAAGGGAGGCCAGGAGAACTTTTGTGTATCTGCTTATTTGCTGCATTTGAAGTGTTTTTAACCAAATGCATTACACACATAGTTATATCACTCAGTTTTCTTCTGTTCTGAAATTGGCACTCTAAGAAAAGGAACTATTTTTCCTCCCCAGCCCCACATTTCACAGCTGTGAGCATTCCCTACACACTGTTACCACAGTTTGAGTTGCACAAAGGAGTGACATGGCCTACGATCCTGTTTCCACTTCCTGCTAGCTTTCTGATTTGGTACTTTTAGCTCTTTCACTGCTACCTGAATTATGCACAATATGACCCTGACAGTTTCTATCTTGTCATGATGCTTAAATGAAGGAGCAACTCTAAAATGTATAGCACAGTGTTTAGAATACAGCAGATACTCAAGAAATAATCATTTTTGTGTTTCAGGCACCAGTCCTAGAATAAAGGGCTGCTAAAATAAGTGTTTCTATTCATAAAGAGCTCATACACTGCCACTGCACCCAAACCTGCAGATTAAACAGAAAATATATGTCTTGCCTATAATGGAATGACTACTTAATATAAAATAAATAAAACCAAAGAAGATAGAAAAGGAGTGGAAGGTAGAAAGGAGGGGCAGGAGAGGAGAGGAAAGAACAGCAATGGACAAGGCAATGAAGAGAATTCCAAAGACTTGATAGGAAAACAACAAAACAAAAAGACTCTTGAAAGAAATGAGTAATTATAGCAAGTCTGCAGAATACCTGGTTAATGTGTATTGGAATTTGAGTCAAAATCACAGTATCACTTATCACCAAAAAAAGAAAAAAAAATTACTTAGAAAATAAAAGAAAAATACTTACAAAATAAATCTATGGCAACGTGGCACATGCCTTTAATCTCAGCACTTGGGAGGCTGAGGCTGAAGGATCTTTGTGAGTTCGAATCCATCCTGGGCTACACAGTGAGTTCAAGGCCAGTCTGAATAGCATAGTGAAAACCTGTCTCAAAAAATAGGGCCGGGGATTTAGCTTAGTGGCATAAGTGCCTGCTTGGAAGGTGAGAGGTTGTGAGTTCAATCCCAGGTACAAAAAAAAAGAAAGAAAAAAAAGAAAGAAAAGAAAAGAAATCTGATATTATATGTGTAAAGCCTAGAGGAAAATCACAAAATTCCAATAAAAAAGAGAGGAAACTTACATGAATGGAGAGATATTTCACACTCACGAATAGGAAGATTTCATATTACTGTAATGTCTGGTTTTACTTGAACATTCTTCATTATTCCATTTTCTGTCTTCTGTAGCATAGCAATTCTACTTTAAAAAATTTAGTCATTGCCTTACAACTTGCAGGATACATCTATGACTAATCTAAGTCCACTTTCAAATAATCTTATACTGCCTCACTGGGGGTGCAAATATTTATAATAGTGTCTCCCACTCACTTCTTTCCATCCATTTAACATTGCCACCACTCACTCTGCTTTTCCATAAGATAGGACGCAGAAAACATTTTTCTATTAGTTTTTTTTTCTGAACAAACTGTTACATGTTAGAATAAGAGTAAAAAAATGTTTCATGCTCTCTTAATTTGTTCTTTTGTTTTCTTTCTTTTCATAGTTTCAAGTTTCTGATCTATATTATTTTCCAAAGAACTTCTAACATTTCTTGTAAGGCAAGTCTACTGGCAATAAATTTTATATTTTAGTCTCAGAAAGTCTTTCAGGTTTCATTTTGATGAAAGACTTTCAGAGTTTCTTTTGAAGAAAGAAACACACTTATACTCTTTTGAAAGATAATTTTACTGAGCACAGACTTTTAGTATTTCTTTTTTCTAGTGTTTTAGATGTTTTACTCCACTCTCTCTCTTCTTGCCTGAATGGTTTCCGAAAAGAAGTTTGATGTAATTCTTGTCCTTTCTTCTCAATAATTAAGGCATTTCCTCCCATACTCCCTTATTAATGGCCAGCCCTTTCTTTCAAGATTTTGTCTGTCTTTAATTTTCAGCTGTTAATTATGCTCTGCCTTGGTTTAGATTTTTTGCTATTTATCTTAGTTGCTTTCTCTGAGAATCCTGAATCTGTGCTTGGTATTTATCATTAATTTTGGAAAATACTCAGTTATTGCTTCTTGAAATATTTTTTGTTTCCTCTATACTGTCTCCTGCAGTAATGCCATTACAGTTCGGTTACACTTTTTTTGTAACTGTTTCACACCCAGTCTTGGGTATTTTGTCTTTTTCATTTGTTTTTCTTTGTATTTGGGTTTTATAAGTTGAATGGACATACATTCAAGGCTACTCATTCTTTCCTGGGCTATGATCAGTGTATTGATGAACCCATTAAAGGCAATTGTATTTCAAAAGCAAGAGGGGATTGTTCCCTGACCTTCAGAGTAAAAATACAATAGCCATTCCAAAAGGTAAACTCAAGAAAATTTAAAAAAGAAAAAGAAAAACTCAAGGGAAGGGATGAGGTCCCAAGACTTGGTCTACACTGAGATTCCAGTAGTTCCTCAAGTATCCTGTCAAGCATTCCTGCTGACACTGGCTCCGCCTGTGATGCTGGCCTCTCTTCTTGGTAAAGTGTAACTTCTCGCTTTCTCTCTCCCACTTTCTTCTCCCTTCCCTCCCCCTTGCTCCCTTTGTATCTCTCTAGTTTTTTGGATCAAAAACTGTGACTCAATTTCTCTGATAGAACTGAGGAGATTTGTAGATTTTCAGTTTGTTTAGCTTTGTTTAGTTTGTTATGAGTATGCAGGAGTAACAATTTCGAGCTTTTTACAGGTGAACAGAAACCTGGAGCTCCCAGCAGTGGCACACGTCTGTAATGCCAGCACTCTGGGGAGCGTGAGGCAGGAAGATTGCAAATTAGAGATCAACCTGGGAAATTTAGTGAGACCCTGTTTCAAAATCAAAAAAGGGCTGGAGCTGGAGCTCAGTGCCAAGGCCCTGGATTCAACTACGTGTATTGAAGAAAATAAAAAAGAAAGAAAGAAAAGAAAAAACTGAAAAACCCTTGAAATTTCTTTGTAAATTCATGCTGAAAATATTTATCATAACTGAAAAGGGCTGGTGTCAATTTTCAGTTTACTACCATTCTCCATAAACTCAAACACATATACATATTCATTTTGTTTTAATTCTTGAAAGCAAAACAAAGGTTTGCAATGTGTACTATTTCCTAACCACTTTCTTTTCTAAGTACTTTTTCCAAAACAAACAAACAAAAAAATTATTGTTCTTGTTATGAATACATTGCAGAGGATAAAGAAAAGGGCTAAGTGCAAAAATAAGCCAAGAATCATTTACTGAAAACTAGATCTTCTGTAACTTGATATACTTTAAATTGTGTGCATCTGATGTGTTTCCCTCAATTTTTTTTTTCCTGAAACTGTGGATTGAACTCAGGACCTTTATAGTTGAGACAGGGTCTTCCTAAGGCACTAAACCACCCAAGGTGAGTTTGAATTTGTGATTCTCCTGCCTCAGCCTCCTTGAGTGCTGGAATTTCAGGTGTGCACTGACTTACCCTGCTTGTGTTTCACTTTTATTCATTTATTTATTGTTTTTGCTTTTGAGAAAGTAGTAAGGATTTTTATCATCAAAACAAGAAAAAGAGCCGGGCGTGGTGGCGCACGACTTTAATCCCAGCACTCGGGAGGCTGAGGTAGGCGGAGCGTTGTGGGTTCGAGGCCAGCTTGGGCTACAACGTGAGCGCAAGACCGGCCTGAGCTACATAGTGCAACCCTGCCTCAAAAAACCAGGGCTGGGAGTTTGGCTCAGTGCCTTAAGCGCCTGCCCTGGCAGGCACGAGGTTGTGAGTTCAATCCCTGGTGCCGCAAAAAAAAAAAAAAAAAAAAAAAAAAAAGAAGAAGAAGACACCAATAAATTAATTGTGACAATTTTAGACTCCAGAGCTTCTCTATGGAAGGTCAGTTCCTTATGTGAACAAAATGCTACCTAAAACAAAAAACAGCAAATATTTGAGACAAGTGTTCATGACAATGAGCATGCACACAGAGGGGAGAAACACAAAGGCAGTTTCTCTTTTCTTCCTTCAGTAAGCTATGTGTTGCATAAAGGTATGAGCTTCATTTTAGTGAAAAATTCTTCCACTTGTAGAGCAATTTTGAATTCTTCCACCACTCCTACTCTACAGAATTTCAGGCCCTGATCTGGACAAAAATCAAAACAAGATGACACTTATTTTGTATGAGCCTGAAGTCCAAAACAGTACTATCTTTACTCTAAAAAATTTAATATCTAGGGGTTGGGGATGTAGCTCAGTGGTACAGTGCCTGCCTAGCACTGCACCCAGTAAGAAAGGAAAAAAAAAGCTATATATATATATATATATATATATATATATATATATTAGAATATATATATAATATGTATATATATATATTTAGTACGAAAGCAGGAGACTGAATTTTCTCCCTTAGTTTTCAATCCAATTAGAGTCAGACTAACCTCATTTTAAAGTGCAACGCTATTTGTTCTATGATAAAAGGGGAGTATGACTCCTGTGGCAGTGGTCCAGGAGATATCAAGAGGCATAAAGGAATGACTGCAGGACAGAATGATCCAGTAACATGACTAAAAAGCAAGGTGACTCCAAGTGAGATCCCTCCTTGGCCTGGCTGAGAACTATACCCAGATCTCAAATGCATCTCAGGTCCTGAATGATGAAGCTTGAGCTCAGCGCCAGAACAGTCAACTGAGCCAAAGTTGCCTAAATGAGTTAGTGGGTGCCCCTATGCCATGATTTGTCAATGTTCATGTTGATCATTACAGAACTATCAAGAGGTCTTAGTTCTGGAATCGCATAAACATTATTTACCTAATAAGCAATGATTGAAGTTCTAGTGTAGGACACATGATACAAAAATAGATCACAAATTCCCCTCAAATCACTGCTCAGATTTTTTTAGTCTAACGCTGTACAAAATGGTTTCTTCCACACAAGTATAAGATTTACACTAAAGTTCCTCAAAAAGTAATTAATTGTGTCTCCAACGGTAGCCCCTGTTTAAGAGGTTTAAAAATGTACTATTCCTACATCAGAGCCAAGAGAAGTGGGACACAAGAAACCCTCTACTGAGTCCTGGGACAGAAAATACTCTAGAACCCAGAAGGTGAGAGTACATTCAAGTCACACAGTTTGAGATTATGGGTCCGCGGTGGTGGTTTCTTTGTTTCTGTCACTGAGATGTCCATCTTGGGTGGCTTGAAGAATGTTGGATCTTCAGCCATATGAGTGGCCTGGGCCTGGGTCAGTTGCAGGGAGAGGGCTTCTGGGCTCCTTTGTAGGCCTAGACAGCAAAATCGCCAGAGGCAGACTTCTAGAAGGGTCCTGGGTCCAAATACACTCCATTTAGCTAGTGAGGTTCTATCCTTGTCCCCACTTCCAGGATCCACCATGTGAGGATTTGGGCCAGTTAAGGCTGTGGAGGAACCAGAAGTGAACCAGCCTCTGGACATCTGCTTTGGGGAAGAAGGAGGGGTGCTGCTTGGGCAGGACTGGCCTGATGGGGAGGTTGCTTCTCTTCTTTTATTGTCTCTCCACTCTGCAGCTTTAGTTTGTGGAGTGCTTCTGCCACTCGAAGATACTTGGTCTCCTTGTTGGTGATCTTCTGTGGTGTGTAGCTAGCATCTCAGCCCTGCCTGTTGTTTAAAACAGTGAATGCTCTCCTGGGTCTCTTTTGTGATCAGGGAACTCATGATAACATGGGTAGCTTTAGCCCTCACCACCAGAAACTTGTCCATACAGTCAGTAGCCATGGCCAGGGTCATGGATACACTGGCCTCTTCTTCCTCTGCCTTAGCAAGGTGACAATACTTGTGCTCTGGAATCAGTGGTTTCTAGGGGATGCTGCCCATGCTGCCAGAGGAGGAGTTGTGGGCACAAGGTCTTGCAGGGCATCATCATAGTTGAATGCCCAGTGGCACATCCCAACAGGCAGGGATGTCTTGCCTAGAGACCCACTAGGCCCAAGAGCAGGCACTTCTGACTGTCTTGAAGCCATTGAAATACTGAGATCCAAAGGGCTTTTTCTATAAAGCATTCGGAGATGAGTCCCTGTCACCACAGTGAAACGATGTCACACCAATGCTGACAGACAAATGTTAAGAACATTGTCCAGCTACTGCAAATTAGCAAAGCTTTGCAGGAAGAGTCCATCCAGATATTCTGTACTCCCCCAGCCGCCAAGATGCCTGCAGCCCAAACTCCAACACTGCAGAGGCTCCGAAAACACACGCCTCCTGAGAGGTTGTGGCACAGTCCAGACCAAAGCCATTGCGAGAGCAGCGGCAACATTAGCAGCCCTCACCACGATCCAGGGAGCACCAGCTCACTAGCTCATGTTTCACTTGTAAAAGACCCAATATTCCATATTTTTAGCAGTAATCCAAAATTCAAGTTTTACCTTGCCTCTTTCACAATCACTGCTCATTATTCAACTAATTATGGATTAGGGGTTAATGGAGTCATTTGAAAGTATAATAAAACCTTGGTTTGTGAGATAATTCATTCCAGAAACATGCTTGTAATTCAAACCACTTGTATATCAAAGTGAATTTCCCCATAAGAAATAATAGAAACTAAGCTGTTTTGATCCACAACCCCAAAATACTCACATAAAAATGATCACAATACTGTAATATAATACAATATAATAAAGAAAATACACTATATAAAAAATAAATAAACCTGCACTTATCTTCAAACACCTTCATGGCTGGTATGAGGGAGATAAGACAGAGGAGGGTTACTGTATAGGATGACTTTCACTATCACTAACAGAATCACTGCTACATATTAGCTCAACGGAATCTTTTGCTTTTCATGCAACTTTAACAAGGAACCTCTCCAATGACGTTGGCTTTTGCCTGCTTCTGATCACTTCATAGAAATGTGACATTGCATTGTCATTAAACAGATTCATCGCTCACACTGCTGCAGCCTTATTTAGGTGGTGTTGGGGAGACAATCTCCTGCAATCCCTTGGAGGGGACCCCATTGGCTCAGCTGTCATCCTGTGATGTTTTGCATCATGTACTACTCATATTGCAAGACACTGCTTGTTTTTTTTTAAATTTAATTTTAAAGGGAATGAAACAGAACAATAAAATGAACCGAAACAATGATAAGATAGTAGAAAATCTATAATAGTTACTATATTGCATATTGTTGTCCTCTAAATAATTGCTCAGACTACTGGCTTTAGGCTTGTAAAGTCAATCAAACAATACAGTTCCTCCAAATCAGCTGGTTGCTCATGGGGGACGGGGGCAGGGAGTGCTGTTCTTTTCTCCTTAGCCCACACTGGCTGGTTTACAGGTGGGGACTTAGCTTTCTTTCTAGTTCTCCCTGAGGACGTTGCTTCTTTATCAGTTAAAATTTATTAGAAATGTTGGCTTATCTTGTGGAACAAATTATTGCAATCCAAGGTTTTATTATAATCTTCTGGACGACTTAGGAAGTTCTGCAAGACCCAGGGATGGTAGTACATGCCTGTAATCCCAGCATTTAGGAGACTCAGGCAAGAGGATTTCTGTGAGTATGCGACCAGCCTGAACTAAACTGAGTTAAAAGCCAATCTGAATTACATAGTGAGACCCTGTCTCAAACACACACACACACACACACACACACACACACACACACAAAGAAAAAGAAAAAGAAAGGAAAAGTAAGTTCTGTAAAGTGAGTTGAAATGAACCTTGAATATTTACAAAGACTAAAATGTGATTAAATAAGACTGATCATCAAGATATACATATACAGTAATAACCAAAATGCATTTATTAGTAGAAGGTTGGTAAAGAAAGTGATTTGAAATTTTATCATATGGGAAATCTTCCTTTTTAGGATTTTAGTATTTAACATGATTGCTTCAATTGTGGGATATTATCTGATTTCTTTGTAATTACATAAAAACCAGTGGGTTGTGTGCCAAGTTATGCAAACATAAACTATATTTTACAGCTTTTTGGAAAGGTAAATTTGAGTTATTCTGTTTAGGTTTTTTGAAGTGTTAAAAAAATTTAAGTGACTTAGATTTGCTATTACAAAATTCTCATCTTTTGAAATGATAAACGTTGTATGTTATGGCTATAATCACTGGCCAAGGAGAAATGCTTGTAAATACTATGAAACAGGAAATGATTAAAGATCTCTGCAACTATCCTCACACATGAAGGTGTGAACACCCTGGAGAGTTCCAATGTGAAAAATAGAGAATATATATGGACTTATTCTAATATAATTGAAACTCTTGAATAGTTAAAGTTGGCTAAACTATTGCAGAAACCCAAGTAATTACTGTGAGCAGAGGCATAAAATTGGGGGATCATCATGGTGTGGATCAAAAACATCTCCCAAAATACTCAGTGGTTCAGAGGTGGAGATTTCAGAAGGTGATTGGATCATGGGGATTAGTCCATTGATGTGTTCATAGATGACTGGACAGTTAATAGGTGGGGCCTGGTTGGAGACAGTAGATCACTTGGGATATAACCTGTCCCCAGGCCTTTTCTCTCCATCTGGCTCTTCCATTTCACTCTGGTTCCTGGCTGACATGAGATGAGAAGTTTTCCTTTGATATGCTCTTCTAGTATGGGTTTCTGCCTCAGAACCAGCTGACCATGGACTGAAACCTCTGAAACCAGAAGCCAAAATAAACCCCTTCTCCTTTAAATTGTGTACATCAGGTATTTTACCCCAGCTACACAAAAATGACTAATACAGAAAATTAAACCAGAAGTGGTATCATTGCTCTAACTATACCTGACTATACGGTTCAGAAGTCTTTAGAACTGATTTTTCTGGAGAATTTGAAAAAGTTTGGAGAATTGGGTTAGAGAAAGTCTAGAAGACTATAAGAAGAGCTTGATGGGCAGTGCTGGTGGGACCTCAGAATATCAGGAGTGCTGATAAAAATGTGGACAATAAAGAATGTGTTCATGAGATTTCAGATGGGAATAATGAATTTACTGGTAATTTGCATTAGAGGTCATTCATGTTAAATTCTGGCAAAGAACTTGTCTACATTTTGTCCATGCCCTAAAACTTTGCCTAAGGCTGAGTTTAAAGGTAATATACTAATTGATCTGATGGAAGAAATTTCAAGGCAGCACAATATTCAGGAAGTGGCATGGGTATTGCTGGCTGCCTTTAGTGAGAATCAGGAACAATAAAGAGTGAAAGATTTTTTTTAAAAAACATAGCAGTTTGGCCAGAAAAGACATGCATGTAAACCTAAAGAAATTACAGTTGCTGAAGAAATTAGTGTCATTAAAATGAAGGAAAGTACTTTGCACTGGTACAAGGGGCAAGATACCTTGAATGCACCTTAGGAATTGGGTAGACCTCACCTATCACAGGCTTAAGGGTGTAAATATAGAAAGGTATTTTAGAAGAGAGTCCCAGGTTGCTTTGCTCACTCAGGGCCACCAAGGGAGGTTTCCCCCACAGTAGGCATCCTGGCAGTCATATACCACTGCAGCCATGGTCCAAGACAGTCCAGCTACTTCTTGCATTAGTATCAGATTTTAGTGTTGTTCATGTGATGGTGATTTTGCAGGCATGCACAATGCAAGAGTTGTGAAGTCATAGAGGCTCCCACCCATATTTTCAAAGGACAATTTGGGAAGTTAGGCAACATGGAATTAGAACAAAGTCCCTGAAGGGAGGCCCCTAAAAGGGCAATGCATGAATCTGTAAGAATAAAGTCAAAGCTGCAGTGGAGGTTCTAGGAAGTTGTAGATGCCAGGAACAAGGAAGATCTGTCAAGGAAAGCGGTAGGCAGTAAGCAAAGCCAACCCAAGAGAGAGCCTATGTGAACTGCAACAAGCAATATCACATGGGTGGGACTGCAAAAGCCCTTTGGTGTGCACATCATGTCACCATGTGATCTGGATACTAGACATGGGTCTACAGGACTTAGTGTTTGCCCTGCTGGGTTTTGGTCTTTCTTTGGGTTGACTCTTTTCTTTTCTTTTCTTTAGAGATCACTTCTTCTTTATTTTATTTTAAACAAAAGGAAAGTAAGAAACCAAAGCAAAACAAATACACAATCAGCCAATAAGAGAGTAACAATCATCAGCACATTGCATATTATTATATTCCCAGAAATTATTTAGGATAAAAAATATAGACATGAAACATCATCCAAAAAATTGTTAGCACAAAACTTTTGCCTCAATGAATCAAGAGAAACATCCTATATGACTATCTTTTTTGTTATGATTGCTCTATTGTTTTCAAATAAACATTTCCCATTAAAAATAAAATCTGAAGATGACCTTGAGAAAACTATGTTTCACTCAAAATTCTTTTTAACTGTCTTAACTAATTTTTTATATACATAGATTTTGTTTCAGTTCATCACACAAGTGCAACAATGTGATGGTTACATATGTGTGATTTATTTAGTTCACTGAGAAGTATATTTTCAGTACTCATCCATTTAAGAGTGAAAATGTCTAGTTTATCATTCTTTGTAGCTGAGCAATAATCCACTATATAGAAATACCACATCTTTTTTATCCATTCTTCAGTCAAGGGGCATCTAGGTTGTTTCCAAGATGTACTTATTATGGACTGGGCAGCTATGAACATAGGTGCACATATATCGCTGTGGTAGGGTGTTTTTAATTCTTTTGGGAAGATACCCAGAAGGGGAATAGCTGGGTCAAATGGGACCTCCAATCCTAGCTTTTTGAGGAATCTCCACACTGACTTCCACAGTGGTTGCACCAGCCTGCATTCCCACCAACAGTGGAGAAGGGTTCCTTTTTTGCCCACAGCCCCTCCAGCATTTGTTATTGGTTGACTTTTTTAATACTAGCCATTCTTTTTGGGGTGAAGTGGAATCTCAGTGTTACTTTCATTTGCATCTCTCGAGGTGACCAGTGCTGTTGAACATTTTTTTCACATATTTATTTGCTGTTTGTACTTCTTCATCTGAAAAGTGTGTGAGGTTAACTCTTTTCTATTCCTCTATTTCTCCCTTTTGAGATGGGAGTATCTGTTCTGTGTCTATGTAGCTTGGAATTTTAAAATTTTTGTTGTTATTGTTATTGTTATTTGTATATTTTTACTAGAGCACACAGTTAAGAGTTGCCTTGAATCTCTGAAGGGAATTTGGACTTGCACTTTGAGCAATTCTGCAACTGAGACTTTCGAGAGTCTTAGAGATGTACTAAATCCTTTTTGTGTAATTAGATGAACATGAGCCTTTTGATGTCAGGGGCAGAATGTTATGGTTTAAATAAAAATATTCCCCATAAAGTTCATGTGCTTAGCGGTGGGGGTTTGGAAGATGATTAGCTTATGCAAGCACTAACCTCATTGGTGGATTAATCCATGAATGACTTCACAAATGAATGTGCTGTTAGGTTGTGGGACGTGGTTGAGGAAACAGGAAATTGGGGATAGAATCTGGAAGGGTACATCCTGTCCCCCCGCCCTTCCTCTCTGTCTCTGTGGCTGTTACCTTTTCTATTTCCCAGCTGCCATTAGGAAAACAGCTTTGCTCTGACATGCCTTCCACCACGGCTTTTATTTATTAGTATTTTCAGTGGCCAATTTCTCCTCCGTTTCATCTTTGCAGGCTGAAACATTACTGGAGCTTCCTTTTTTGGCCAGACTCAGCATTTTAAATCAGTCTGCTGGCCTCTTTGCTCTTGATTCTCAAATAAATCTGGCTAAAAGTCCCCAACAGTAACCAGGCCACTGTCTCAACATTAGACTGCCTTGAAATTTCTGTAAGATTAATTAGTCCCCTACCCTTAATTTCAATCTCAGTCAAAGTACCTGCACTTGAGCAAAATGAAGACAAACTTTCTGTCGAGCCTGTAACACACATCATCTGCACTCCAACAACCAATGCAGTCCTTCTTTCCAGCAGAAACCTCCTGAACAGGGTCTTCTCGGCAGGATTTCTATCAATCTTCTGGTCTTCTGAGCTCTGACCAGGAGCTTCCATCAAGTAAACCCTAAGGTGTTTCAGCTCTGCTTTTTCAGATGGCATCTCTGAACCTTTCCAAACTCTTCCCATAAGCCAATCCAAAAGGCCCTGAACCACATGGTCAGGTATAGTCACATCAATGGCCCCACTTCCACTATCAAATTGTTTTAGGCACTTTCTTGTTGCTGAGACAAAACACCTGACATCTAAAGTTAAAGGAGAAAAGGTTTATTTAGCTTACAATTTGTAGAGGTTTCAGTTCAGAGGTTTCAGAGCTGGCTCCAAGACAGGGTGAGATGGCAGACAGGCATTGCAGAGGAGAGAGTTCATGGCAGGCAGAAGGTAGCAAAACAACAAGGTACAGCCACAGCTCTTTCTATGGCTTATATCTTATCCAGGCTACCTAGTGCAGGTAGCACTCACACTTAATCCTAGTGGCCTTGAGCCCAGCACTGCAGCAATAATCCATCCCAGCATCGCACACCTCTGAAAAAGCCTCACGTATGGCTGCATGAGGTTTTGGGGGGACATCTAGACACAAGCCTTAACATATACACACCCTCAAATATGTATAAATTTCTGTAAACTGAAATGGGAGTTTAACTGAAGTAATAGTTTCCTTTTTCCTAGTTTGAAATGTGGAGCACTGCATGTACACAACTAAAATTGATCGGCAATTTCTCAAATTGTCCTAGAATTAACCCGCAAAGTTGGAATTCCATTTCCTTAATCTTTCAACAATAAAAGAATAGAACCCCCCCCCAAGAATCTACTGTCAAGCAGGGCTTGACTGAGCTTAAAATTAAAAAACAAATAAACAAAAAAAACTGATGGATATAAAATTCATGGTTCTGCAGGCAACAAGTAAATTTTATTTAGCAGTTTCTGAAATCGGCATTTCTGGCTGCCGCATCCAATTCACTCGGGGTTTGGGCAACCCCGGCCCTGGTCTGTAAAAGGTTTGGAAAATCCCCCTCCCTCCAGTCTACTCTCTCGAAGCGGTAAGCCCCAAACTACAACTGGTCTTCTCCTTTTTCTGAATTCAGTCTTTCTTTAGCGTTTTTAAAAGTAGTAAATAAAAGTGTGTCTGAAGCCACTTTTCCTATTCTTTCCCTGAACCTCAGGTTTATGTCCTCAATTTATTAAAGCCATTTCTTTCTATATTAAAAGGTTAAGATAGTTTCAGATTTGAAGACTTCCCTACAATTTCAACTAGTTACCGTGAAAGGTTAATGGCAAGAGAAGCGTGTTTTTACACTCTTCACTGCATCTTCTCCGTCATCGCGCTCCCTTGGCGGGCACGAGGGCGGAGCGCGGCGGGGCTCCGGGCAGGGCACAGACAGCACGGCCGGAAGGCGCGAGGGGCCCTGCAGCCGCAAGCCAGTCCGCTTTGTGCCCGGGACGCTGGAGAGCCTGGCGACTCCTGTGACCGCACGCAGAGGAAGCCGGGAGGCCGCCGTGGCGCTCGGCCGCCGAATCCCTTCTCAGCAGCGCCCCCCAAAGACCGCCCTGCGTTCCCTAAGAGGAAGAGGAGGAGGAGGAGGAGGAGGAGAAGGAGGAGGCGCGGGCTCCCCAGCACAGCCGCGCCCCTCGCCCGATTCGGCCCTCCCTGGGCGCACACAGACGAGCACGTGAGCGCCGCAGCTCGTCCCAGCTGTGCCTCAGCTGAGCGCTTCCTGATTGGTTGAGAGTAACGTGGGCTGGGGTGGGGCCTGGCCGCCTGCGTCGCTCGCCATTGGCTGTCGGGGCACCCGCCTCCCCCTCAGGTGAGGCGGGCCTGCGGGCGCGCGCCGAGCTCGGCGGGCCGGCGCGTACCCCGCCTCCCTCAAGCCTCGCGCGCCCGAGCGCCCGAGCGCGCCTCCGCCCTTGCCCGCCCCCTGCCGCTGCCTTGGCTCCTCAGAGCGCAGAGCCGCTTCGTCCGAGGGGACGCGAGGACCGTCCTCGCCGCCGCCGCCGCTTCGGGCACCGTCGGCCCGGGCCCTGACAAGCATCCCCGGGGAGAGGCTGCGCCGCCCCCAGGCCCCTGCCGTCCACCGCGCCGTCGGCTCCGCGCCTCCGCTCTCGGAGGGCTTTCCCGCCTAGCCCGCCGCCGCCGGCCTCGCGCTCCTCGTCGCTCCGCGTGGGGAGGCTGCAGCGCTAGGCCCGAGCAAGCCTGGGGGCCGCCGGCCGGGGAGGCGTCGCGGGCACCGATTCGCCATGGAGGGCGCCGGGGGCGCGAGCGACAAGAAAAAGTAAGTGGGTCCTCCTTCGCCGCCCCTTTCTCCCGCCGGCGCCCCCGCCCCGGGCCTTTTTGTCTCCGCGCCTAGCCCTCCCTCGCCTCCCCCAGCCTCGCGGGCCGGCTCCCCCGCTGTCCACGTCGCCATCTTGTCGTGGGGGGTGGGAGACGCCTGCACTGTGCCTTCCGGCCGGGGTCCGAGCCCCGCCGCGCACAGCGGCAGCCGCCTCCCGACCCGATCTCCTCGGAGCCCCGTCCGGAGGGGACTTCACCGGCCAGAAACCCCCGGGTCAGCGTCGCCGTGGCCGCCGCCGTGGGCACCCCGCTTCCATTCCTTTCCGCCCCCGTCCTCGGGGCAGTGCAAACGCGGCGGCTGGCTCCGCGGTGGGCTCGGCCTCGGCTCCGACCCCGGGTGCGCGCGGTCGGGGGCGATCTCGGCCGGCCCGGCCCCGGCGTCCCTGTCTTTGTGCCTAGGGATCGCCTGCGACGGCCTTAAGATGCTAACTTTTCAGTTGTGCGTGCGAATTTTGTTTCGTTTTGTTTTAATCGCCTTGAAATTTTTTTTTAAAAAAACTTGCCTAACTTCGGCGCTGGGAAATAGCGACATTTTAGACAGAACTTCAGAATTGGTTACTTGGGTTTGTATCACCTGTCACGAGGGCCCAGACGCTGTAAATGAGTATATGCCTCATTCATCCTTGCAAAGATCTTTTTGAAAATGTAGTGGCTGGGTAAGCTTGGACAAACAATTCTAACGAGATTGAGAAGAAAGTGTGTGATTAGAGCAAACGTAATGCAGTAGTAAAGTGATACAGTAGAGTGTTCAAAACTGTCTCATTTTCCTGAATGGAAGTGTACTGAAAGAGAACTTTCAGCATATATCCGAATTAAAAGTCATTCTGTTGGAACTTAATGCAAGTTTATAAAACACCTTAAAGTTTGAGCCTGAGGATCAGGTTAAGGGTTATGGATTATGATTGAGTCTGTGGTATTTAGAGTGACACATCCTACCAGTCCCTAACACGGTGTTATCTAATAGTCTAACCTTGAGGGAATTTTAAGAGATTGAAGATTCATAGCAAGAGTTGTGGTTACTAAACTGGGTTTACTATCAAGACCTTCCATTCTTCGGGGAGAGGTCCATTTCCCTTATCAGTATCCGCTGTTAGGTCAATCCCTCGTCTGGTTCCCTATTCAGTAGGTTAAGTTTTCAGTTTCTGTGCGCTAAAGAAAGCACATAAAAATTTAAAAAGTGAGCAGGTGGGTCTAGACCTAATTTCAAGAGTTAACTGAATTAGTTGCAGCTAATTTTGTAGAAGTGATTACAATGCTCTCGACGAAATGATGAGCCTGATACCTTGTAAACCTTGTAAATTTACCGCTGTGTAGTGACAGTTTTTATCCGTACATGCTGAGCTATATTTAATGCAAAGCGGTATTACACACCGACCCCTTTTTCATATGCAGTATTCATTTCTTTGTTGCTCATCATTTAAGAACACGAAAAGCAGCTTTAAAATGAATGAATTAGCTACAGTGCATCAGCCCAAGTGCTAAATGAGTTTTTGGATTTTCCTCAGTCCCATCTGTTTTTTAAAATTTTCTCATTTGAAAATCTAGCATTGCTTGGATCAGCTGGGATTATATTTCTTACCATAGGCATTCTATTATGTTAAAAATAATATAAACAGTAAGTGGTTATTCAACAATCCTTAGATGTTGTTGACTATAGATATACTAAAGTTTTTTTTTGAAAGATAAGTGAGAATTTTCTTGTAGTTTTCCCATTTTAAGTGCGCTCTCAAAGTGAAAACAAGGGAAACGATTTTGCCTTTTTAAAAGAAGGGCTAGAAAACTCAAAATGAAGAATTGGAAGGACTCAGAACAGAATATGTAGTAGTTTTAACATAAGGCATTTCCTGTTGATTTAGTGCTGGGGACAGGACTGACTTAATAGCACATGTATGTGCATTTTTATATTTTGAAGGATTGTCAAGTAGTTCATTGTTCTGTTTCAGGCTTCGGACTACAACCCCTCAAAGTTTTCCTAAGCAGGTAGTTATTGGATCATTAAAGTGAAAAATCTGAGACTAGATCTTAATTTCTTTAACTTTGTCCACTAAAAGAACCTCTCTCATTTATTAGTACATTTTTTTTCTTGTTGCACTTTGCTTTATCCTCTTGTTTGAAAAATTAGCTTGTCTGGTGGTTTAGAGCATAGGATGTGGAGGCAGACACCTCTAAGTTAGGAGTACCAGTTTTTCCACTAATGTCTCAGTAGTGTATTCCCTCCATTTGAAATAATGTTAATAATAACCACCTTAGCAGTTACTGTGAAGGTTAGATGAGATAATGCGTTTAAATCACTATGGCAAATGCCCAGGAGTCCTGGTAACACTTTGTGGTTTTAAAGATAGGTGTTATTTGTTGAAGTTCCATGGATTCCACACTTAAAAACTCTTGTTTTGCAGATCCTTCCAGATACTTCTTTCTGTTTCTCTTCTGTCTTCAGGTATCTGTCCAAGATATTCTAAATGCGAAGAGACTAACATTGGGATTCAGAACTTGAAAAGGGGCTCTTTGTTTCTAAAGCAGTACGTCCCTAGGTCATCTTGACCTCTAGCATAGTTACAGTTTTGAGCATCTGAACTACTCTGGGCCCCCTCTTTACAGTTCCTCACCCATTGTGTAATAGATTTAACATAAACAAATGGGCTATTTTAAATTCATTCTGGATTCTAGAGTCACAAACACATACACCAGTTGTGCGGTTCATTTCAGCAAGATATGTGTAAGGCATTGCAGTGTTAGGAGTGGCAGTAATTTAAATATTTTTTTGTTCTGATTCCAACATTTAGGCAGTTTTATTATTGAACATGAGTTGATGAGATATTGTCACTGAAGCACCTATATTGGTAGAAAAACTATTCTTTGCTTATGACTTTTTTGAGTCAAGACCATTGGCTTTTATCTCAAGGCGAGGCTTCAAGCTTGTATTTTTGGTCTGATTTTTATGGCTCTATCTGTATGAAATAGTGTGTTCTTCTACAAGTATGTGTTTCTTATCTGAGATTGTTAATATAGGTCTGTCTCCCAACCAGGGGAAAATAATCTAGGTTTAAACATGTTGGATTAGTTTTGTATCAAGAAATTGATTTTAATTTACTTTGGAACTAGTTACCCAGTTGCTGGATTTTACCCAGGCTTTTGCTGCTTGTTTATTTGGATGTGTTGCATATGTTTTCTACTTCATTCTGAAGGATTAGCAGAAATTAAACCAAGACAAGCCAGTTTTTTTGTTGCTCACAATTTTTGGTAAAAGTTTAACTTAAGTTACCTGGATCTGGTGGCTCACACCTGTAATTCCAGCAGCTCAGGAGGCTGAGGGATGAGGATTGCAAGTTTGAGGCCAGCTTGGGCAATTCGGTGAGACCCTATCTCAAAATAAAATAAAAGGGTTGGGGATATTGCTGGGCACTAGAGAGTACTTGCCTACCATGTGCCAGGCTTAAGGTTGTATCTCTAATACTGTCCCAAACAAGCAGAACTATTTTGTACATGTGTTTGAATTTGATATTAAAGTTCATCTTTTCCATAATAAAAATTAATAAGCTCATATCTGTTTGCCAGACATGATCTTTTAGAAAAATCTGGTATATAAATTCAAAATTGTAAATTTTGAATCACAAAATTATTTTCCTGACTTTTTTCGCCATAACTTTTGAAATGATTTTATTTTTAAATTGTAATTTAAAACAGCATTAGTGTAAAATTTCCCTTCCTAACCATTTCTACGTATACAATTCAGTACTGGCAAGTATGTTCCCAGCTTTGGGACCAGACTCTAAAACTTACTGTGCAAAACTGATACTATACCCCATGGACAACTCCCTTTCTTTCCTCCTCTACCTGGCAACTCTACCTGGAGGCCACCCCCCACCCCACCGCGACCACCATTCTACCGCTATTTCTACAAATTTGACTATCCTAGATACTGCATAAAAATAGAATCATAAACTTTTTCTCTGCTTTTGTGACTGGCTTATTCACATAGTATAATGTCCTCAGGGTTCACCCTTGCCATAGCAAGTGTCAGGGTTTCCTTCTTTTAAAGACTGGATAATATTCCATTTTATGTGCAAACCACATTTCATTTACTTGTTACTGGACAGTTGGGTTGCTTCTACCTCTCAACCATTGTACTACTGTGAGTGTGTGCACATCCTTCTTCAGGGTCCTCCTTTCAATTTTGTTGGCATACATATGTGCAAGGATTACATATATACTGGATTACTATATGGCAGCTCTTCATAATTTTTTTAGGAAGTGCCATACTGTTTTCCATAACAGTCGCACCATTTCACATCCATCCCATAATGCAGAAGCATTCCCTATCCATGTCCTCCATAACACTTATTTTCTGGGTTGGTTGGTTTGTTTCTTGGTGTGTGATGGTTTATTTTCTTGGATTTTTTTTGTTTTTGTTTTTGTTTTTTTTTTGCGGCACCGGGGATCGAACTCACAGCCTCATGCCTGCCAGGGCAGGCGCTTAAGCCACTGAGCCAAACTCCCGGCCCTGGTTTTTTGAGGCAGGGTCGCACTATGTAGCTCAGGCCAGGCTTGCGCTTGCGTTGTAGCCCAGTCGGGCCTCAAACTCACAAGGCCCCACCTACCTCAGCCTCCCAAGTGCTAGGATTAAAGGCGTGCACCCCCACGCCCGGCTGGGGGGGGGTGTTGTTAATAGACGTCTAATGGATATCTTGAAGTGATTGTATTTTTAAGGTTTTTGTTGATAACGTACAAACTTCATGCAAGCTACAGGAAAAAAAAAAGAGAGAAAGGGAGAGGAATCATTTTGCCAGTGGAAGCTTTGGCAGAAATTACATTAAGTGCCTTTAAATTGGGAATTTTTCTAGTCATTTAAAAAGATGTAGTCTACTAATTACATTTTCAGAAAAAAAAAACTTAGTATGAAAGTGTATACCTGTTCTGTTGTTGATAAAACCCCATTTACTTAGTAACTTTTTTAGAGACTTGTTAGAAGCCATCCACAAGATGTTATCTTTTAGTTGTTCTGGTGATTTTAATTGTCATTTGAATGTTTCTTCATTTTAAAGTTTCATTTGATTATAATACTAAACATCAAGTTTATTTCAAGGTATGATTTTGAAAATTTACTGTTTTGTAGGTGGGAAAATCTACTGATGGAGCTTAACAGTTTTAATTCTTCATTTGTTTTGAAAGTCCAAATATATTTAGGCGAATTAAAAGTACTCAGTATTGCAGTTTTCATTCATTAGTAACAAGTGCGTTTTGTCTCCTTTTTCGAATAGTTTGTGAAGGTATTTTTCCAACTAAAAAATAAATGTAAGTTTTATGGTAAAAATCAACAAGGCTGAAAAGCGAAAGCTAGTGTCTGTAAGGATTGGGCTGTGTATTTGTTCTTAATAAATCTTTTAAATTCAGACACTAAGCATATTTCTTTAATTTAAAGTGATCTTCACTGCGGAAGTCAGTGTGGAGATTCCTCAGAAAGCTAGGATTGGAGGTCCCCATTTGACACAGCTGTTCCCCTTCTGGGTATCTTCCCGAAAGAACTAAAAACATCCTACCACAGTGATATATGTGCACCTATGTTCATAGTTGCCCAGTTCATAATAGCTAGATCTTGGAAACAATCTAAATGCCCCTTGACTGAGGAATGCCTAAAAAGATGTGGTATTTCTACATAATGGAATACTATTCAGCTACAAAGAACAATAAACTAGACATTTTCACTCTTAAATGGATGAGTACTGAAAATATACTTATCAGTGAACTAAATAAGTTGCACATATGTGACTATTGCATTGTTGCACAGGTGTGATGAACTGAAACGAAATCTATGTATATAAAAAATTAGTTGGGACCGTTAAAGAAAAAGAATTTTGAGTGAAAAGTAGTCTTCTCAGGGTCATCTTCAGATTTTATTTTTAATGTGAAATGTTTATTTGAAAACAATAGAGCAATCATAACAAAAAGATAGTCATACAGCAGGTTTCCCTTGATTCATTGAGGCAAAAGTTTTGTGTTAATAATTTGTTGGATAGTGTTTCATGTCTATATTTTTTATCCTAAATAGTTTCTGGGGATATAGCAATATGCAATGTGCTGATAATTGTTACTGTCTTATTGGCTGGTTATGAAATTGTTTTGTTCTTTCCTTTTTTTTAAAATAAAAAAATAAAAAATAAAAAAAATTTTTACAGTGATCTTTCCCTCCATTTTCCATTATAAAATTGGATTATATTTTCATAGACAAAATTCCAAATAAATTGAATTTGAAATTTGTGATATTAAAAAGTATACTAGCACACAGTGAACTTTTAGTATTTGAGTGAACAAGTGACTAGCTGGAAAACAAAGAGAATGCAGAGATTTTCAGGTTTATAAAGGATGCTTTTTTTTTTTTAAGTCTACATTGTCCTTTGCCCCAGGGCAACTTTTCATGGGAATTTTTCTTAATGATTTGGAATCCTTGTGCTTACTTTGGAACTTTCATCAGTCTTGTGTTTTAATTATTTGGCACCTTTTTGAAATTTACAGTGTCAGCCAGGCTACAGAATATATTTTGTTAATAAGTATATAATTATGTAATGTGTACTTAGCTTTGAAAGTTAACTCAGCACCCTTTAAGGTACCTTAAAAGTTCTTTTCAAGTCTGTATATTCACTGAGCTAAAAAAAAAAAAAAAAAAAATGTATGACTATGGAAAATCTGCTAGATAAATGTGTGAAAGTATAACTCTTGCTTCATCTTTAGCAAACTTTTATTAAATATGTGATATAGCTGTCTGGCTCATAGTGGTTAAGAGCACACGCTCTGGAGCCTGACTGTCAGGTTCCACTCTATACCCTTGGGTACAGTAATTAACTTCTCTGTGCATCCATTTCCTATGTTGTGAAGACTGAATGTGTATGTATTCCTCAAAACAATGTGACACACAATAAATACAGTATCCGTGATAATTGTTGTTATGTAGGTATTTGGTATAGGTGGTATAACAATAACTAGGTTATAAACATTTTTCAAAAATTCAGTGTGCTAGAAGACTCAGTCATGGGACAGATGAGTTTAAATACAACCTTAGTGTTAGAGCCCGTAAGTTATTAAACTGTTAAATCCTTAAGGAATGTATTTGGTTCAACTCTGTTGTACTAAAATAAGAATATTCTAAAATTCTTGGAAAATTTAGATATACTTTAGACCTGGCCTTTAGGTTTCCCATTAGCTGACTGCAGTCTGACCCTTGCCAGAGAATGTGATTTATACATATACACACGTCCCTGTTGGTAGTGTTATGAAAAAATAGTTTAATATTGCTTTATTAATATATAAAGATTCTTTCTTTTTAAAAATTACATAAATAATATGTATATCTCTTCTCATTGCAAAAATTGTTAAACTTATAAGTATTGAGTGAAAATTGGAAAGCCCCTTTTACCACTACTATCACAGTCACTCCT
>RJWM01010834.1:0-61961 GCA_004363535.1 Dasyprocta punctata
TCCATTGGGAAGAGTGGCTAGAAAGAGGGCCCGGAAGCAAGTGCCAGAAAGACCAGGCCGTGGTAGGGTCGCTTGACTGCAGTGGAAGCTACCAGGAGGCCACAGGCAGAGAAGGGATCTGATCTGGGTTGTTACGTCCTCAAAAAGTTTCTTGACACTTCTGCAAGGAGTGAGACCTCTACTTTTATACAAGGTGAAGAGTAGGGTTGGGAGTGTGGTCAGCGATAGAACATGTGCCTGGTGTGCATGAAGCACTGGGTTCCATCCCCAGCACCCGAATAAATAAAGAAACGATAACGAATAGAAATAGGAAGACCAGTTAGAAAACAACTGCAAAATTAATATTCAGGAACTTATATTTCTGAATGAAGTCTGACCCTTTCAAAGACTAATCAGTTATTCACTGGGGCTACAATTGTTAGAAACATCTTTTGGTTCTTCTTTTTCTTGAACTGCCTTCCAAGCTTGTGGCACATTTTTGGAATATCCTTACTGGTAGTGAATATATTTCCTTTGAGGGTGATTTCTGAAATTAGTCAAAAGCCACTTAACACCACGCATAGGGAAAAAAGCAGTGGCTTAAGTTAATTAAGGACACTTGATTAAATGCAAGGGGTGTTTTTATTGCATAGGTTATAGAGGGGCTCTAAAGGGAAGTAGCACTTTAGTTCTGAGGAGGAACTACAGAGAAGAAAACTCAGAAGTGAGGAGTTTTGCTACTGGGAAGACTTTGGGCACATGTGTGGGTTTGCATGTGATATGGGGGTCACAAGTGGGCTCTGGCATAGGTGGTACAAAACTCTTTAATGGACCTGTTACCTGGGACAGCAAGGATTAGTGGAAGGGAAAATCACTGCCAGTGGGAACCAAGGAATATAAAAGAGAAAACTAAACTACATTATAACATGAAACAGTATTACAAGACCATCACTAAGTTGTACTTTATTATACAGGCTTTTAAGAAGACAAAGGATAAAAGCTTCAAGCTATATATATATGAGAAAGTGCCCCTGAAGAATTCTTAAGCATCTCTTGCCTTCTAAGGATGTTAAACTCTATTAGCAAAAGAAAGAAACATTTTGATAACCGAGTAGCATGACAATATTTATCAAAAAGTAGGCTTTGGAAAACCTCCCTTTTAGGGAGGAAGTATCCAGCAGTAACTTTCCAGAAAATAAAAATACTTTAAGGAATACCTTGGATATAAAAGTTTCATTTTAAAAATCAATTTTTACATCAAAAGTATGAAAAATCGAGAATCGACCATGTAGGATCATATCATGCTACACTGGCTTAAAATTGTCCTCAGTGAAATATGAGCTTGGGGGAGAGGAAATAATTCAATTTATGCTTGGCCTTTATACAGTAGCCAGAATGATTTTCCATAAACAGAGTTGGATCACTTCACTGCCTTGCTTCACCTCTGAGACTAGGCCAGATGTGGTGGCGCATGCCTGTAATCCCAGTGCTTGAGAGGCTGAGGCAGGAGGATCACTGTGAGTTGGAGGCCGGCCTGGGCTACAAAGTGAGCCCAAGGCCAGCCTGAACTGCATAGTGAAACCCTGTCTCAAAAAGACAAAAACAAAACAAAACAAAACAATAACAACAAAAACCCTATGAGAGAGCTAACGTATACTGTAAACTTGACCGACTTGGAGGCAACCGGGGGTTCATAGAGCCTGCTTGTGGGTGTGTTTGGGAGGGTCATGGAGGTATGACCTTTGACATCATACATGGTTCTGGCCCCTTCTTCTCTGGAACTGTTACCCTACTCTGCTTCCTGGCCACCATGAATGAAACGGTTTTCCTCTGCCATGTTCTTCTACCTTGGATCCAGCCAACTATGGACTGACTCTCCTGCAACCATGAGCCAAATTAAACCTCTCTTCCTTTAAGTTATGGATGTTGGGCATTGCATTTCAATGATGGAAAAGCTGATGAATTCAATCCCCTAGCCTCACCAAATACTTTTCCTTTCCTCCAGAATAAAATACAAAATCTTTATGATTGCCCTGCCTGCCTTTCGTTCTTAGTACTTATCATTGTTTGACATTATATTTGTAGTTGTTTCTCGTTTTACTTCTCCCCGGTGTAGAAGGTAAATTTCTCAAGGGCAGTCACTGATGTGTCCCAGGATAGTGTCTGGCACATAGTAGGTCTTTAATAATTTTTTGGTAAATGACAATTAGCTATTAAATTAATTACTAAATGACAATGAATCATTAAATTGTTCTTGGCACTTATGGCAAAGGTGAGCATTCCAAATAATTTCCTTATACAGAGCCCTAAACAGATTCACAAACTGAATTTCATGTTATAGCACTGGAAGGTAAGAAGCAAGACCTTGTATTATAGTATTAGTAACAAACAATTGAATGCCTAACCAGTGTGTGCATTTCTAGTTGTTTTTAAACTTGCAAAACTTAAAAAAAAAATTACACCTTAAATAATATTCTGCCCCACTTATCCACATGTAAAGTGGTGGAAAGCAATGTATTAGAGAATAAAATTCTCCAGTAAATAGTGTGTCACATGTCTGACGGCCAATGTGGAAGAAATTTAAAGACAGAAATCAGAAATGAAAACATAGATTCACATTTTGAAACGCAAAAAAAAAAAAAAAAAAAAAAAAAAAAAAAAAAAAAAAAAAAAAAAAAAAAAAAAAAAAAAAAAAAAAAAAAAAAAAAAAAAAAAAAAAAAAAAAAAAAAAAAAAAAAAAAAAAAAAAAAAAAAAAGAATCTCCCTGAAAACCCAAAGCCTAATACCTCCCTCCCCCAAGAAAACACTGACTTTTTGAAAGTATGTCATCCTGGACGTTAGCATAAGATATACATGAAGAACTCTCGTTCGAAAACATACAAATCACGTGGCTATCCCCTATTTTATCAACCACGGTGACACGAAGACATGGAAGAGAGTAAGCCAGCCTCCAGCACACTTCTCTGTGTGGTCTGCCCACCCTTCCTTTTCCTGGACATGGGTGGCAGCTGTTCACTCTCTCTGTTCCGGTCACTTATTTTCCCTAGACATTCACCATAGCTCCCCGGCCCTCCCGCATCCTGAGAGCCAGGCAGGACACCCAGAGTCCGAGGAAGCTCTGTCAAGGTTTGGGGAAACTCAGCAGCTCTCGGCTTCCTGAACCCAGCCCGTGGAGGCTGAATGGTGGCTCTGTGCTTGGTGTGCATGACACCACAGTTGGCACGCGGGTATCAGCAGGGAAGGGACATCGTGACCCCTGAGGCTGTGGGCTGGAAAGGAGACAGCAGAGTGCCACAGACACAAAAGTGAACGGGAATTGAAACCGTGAAATCTCTTTTCCAGAGAGGAGACGCCTTCATCTGATACCCTGGGAAGTGGATCCAGCCTGCATCAGGAAACAAAGACCACGCCAATCCAGATGCTTCCATCTTCTGGCAGGTCGCCCTTTGGGTCCCACCCAGGTTTTCTTCAATCGTCCCCAGAAGCCTGCACAGTGCTAACGAAACGAAGTAAGCAGTGTAGGAAGTCTGTGCAGCATCAGCCCCTTCTGGGCTTTGTCCCCACGAGGAACAGGACGTGTCTATGGGTCCATCACTTCTCTGTCCCCTATTGCTTCCCAGTAAACTCCTAATGCGTGTATCTTTAAAAGCCACGGATCAAGTTTTTTTTTTTTTTTTTTTTTTTTTACTAGGATCAAGCATACTTTGATATTTGGATATTTCTGGCCTGTTGGTGTCACTGGTCAGTTCTTAATCACTTTCCATGAAGTAATTTTACTATGTTCTAGGGTTTATAGTCTGTTCATTCCAGAAAAATCTGTTATTTAAAATGTAGAAGACAGTAAGTACATACAATGTGAGCCGCCCCAAAGACTACTGGGGTTATGAGTGTTGCAAGATCTTCCTATGTAAACTTCTGTTGTATAGCCACATGTAAAATATTAGGTCAACAGCTTTATATACTTTGTGTGTATTCTTCCAAGTCAATAAATATGAGTGGTTCTCAAACTCCAAGGCCCTACCCCGGAAGAACTAAAGCAAAAGTGCTTCAGGCCTGACCCCCAAATCTGTGATTCAACCAGTGCTCTAAAACTGACTCTGATGTACAGTAAAATCTGAGAAAGATTGCTACATAACTTAACCTGCTGGGAATTCCACTGCATGGATATGAGAATAATTTACTTAGCCAGGGTGCCTTTTATTTAGCCTAGGCAACTAGGATGTTTTCAACTTTTCGGTGTAACCAACCACAATGAACAGCTCTGTAGCCACCACTGCCTAAAGACATATTTCTAAATGTGAAACTAGCGGATCAAAGAAAATGCATCACTTAAAAAATATCTGATCCTCTGAATGAATCATGGATCCTTTCCTTCCTAATCTGTGCTGCCTTCACATTTCTTGGGTCTTACCTGACTTCTCTGAGCTTCGGGGCCCTGAAACTTCACCTGAGGATCTGGATTCCCCGCCCAGGCCCTGTCATTTCTTGTGCCGATTTCACTGTGGAAGGAAGCAGTGTTTCACAAGTGCCACACACCAGAAAACCACCTATCATGTCTTCTTTTCTAGACTTTTCACACACACACACACACACACACACACACACACACAAATCTCAATAATACTAAGAATTACTAAAAACAGCATTGTATGTATTATTTACCTTCCAAATTGGAAGTTTAGCAAGTGTCATGATGTGGATAGAATAAAGAGTACATATTAGGTATACAATCATCAAAGAGTTCTTTAAGAAACATCCTCCCACTTTACATATTGCTCCATAGCTACCATTTTACTGCCTATGTTGAATCAAGGAGCATTTATCAAGATAGACCATACACTGGACCCTAAAATAACTCGATAAATGTGAAAGGGGCTGGGCGTGGCTTAGTGGCAGAACACATGCTTAGTGTGTGCAGGTCCCCGGGTTCAATCCCCAGCACCAAAACAACAGAACAGAAGAAAGAAAAATGCAAGTCAGAAAAGAAGCTATAAAAAGTCACGAAAACGTAGCTACCGCTTTGAAAATGATTTCTTTTTAGCTACCAGCTCGGAACTGTTTCAGGTCCCAGCTGATTATCCATCCTGTGTCTGCCCTTGGCCTTGTTCTTTCAGGGATAGCACTTGCACATTGGTCACTGTTAGTGCTTGTTTCCTGGTCTGCACCTTTACCCAACTCCGTTCCGAGGGGAGGGAGCTTGTTTGGGGAACAGCTGTGTCCCCAGCATGTGCCACAGTCTCTCCCACATTGTAGCATTTTAAAATTCCCATTGCAATAATCAATGAATTATTTCTGAAATTTCATTTTAAAAGGAGAAGCCCGACAGGGATGAAGAGTTAGAAGAATTAAAAAAGGAACATGCTTTTGATGAGGATCATCTGATCACATGTACATATGTATTAACACCTATGTGAAAATAGAATGCATTTCCAAGTGACTTTCAGGGTTCCTTCCTGCCAGTAGCATACAAGATTTTTCATATCCTTTAAAGGGTCAGGCAAGCACAAGCAAACACCCATAGAAATGCAAATATTAGATCTTTTCCATGTGTCTCATTTTCTTATTTACAAAAAGTGAAAGCTTTAGGAACACAACTGCCTTTGTTCTTTAATGGTATTTAAAATACTAAATATTTTTTATGATCTTAAAGAAGTAGCTTTTGGCTTCACTTATACTCTCCGTTATTCTATTACATTAGTTTCTGCTTTTATCTTTACTGTTTACTTTCTTCTGCTTGCTTGGGATTCAATTTGTTTTTCTTTTATTGGTGTTTTTAAGTGGAACCTGAGATTACTGACCTGAGATCTTCTTTTTCCCTTGGGCACTTCTTTTGTTACATTCCACCAGTTTTGACATTGGATCTTTGCTATTATTCAGTTCAAAACTACTTTCTGATTTTTCTTTTGATTTCTTCTTTGACCATGGGTTTTTCTAAAGTGTATTAATTTCCAAATATTTGAGGACTTTTCAGGTACCTTCCTGTTACTGATTTCTAATTAATTCCATTGTGATCAGAGAACATACTTTGTATGATAGGAATATTTTCACATTTATCAATACTTGTTTCAGGGCTCAGTGTATGGTCTATCTTGATAAATACTCCTTTTGAATTTGAAAAGACACCGAAATCTCTAATTACAATGATTAATTTACATGTTTCTCCTCATACCTTTTGCTTCATATATTTTGAAGTCCTATTATTTGGTGTATAAACAGTTAGTATTGTCACTTCCTTTTAATGAATTAGTTACTTTACCAGTATGAAATGTCCCTCCTTTTCCCTGGTACCAGTCTCTATTCTAAAGTCTGCTTTGGTAGTAAGTCACATTCTTTTGAAGAATTAGCATTGTATATCTTATTTCATACTTTAACTTTTAACTTAGTTATGATTTTATATTAAAAAGAGATTTCTTGAAGGCAGCAAAATTAATCTTCTAAAACATTTTATCCAATCTGATAATCCATGCCTTTAATGGAGTATTTATAACTTTTACATTTAATGTGATTGTCGATATGTTTGTGCTTAAATTTACCATGTGCTACTTGTTTTATATTCCATTGCTTTTCTTTTTCAGTATTTCTTTCGATTTAATAATTTAATATTACCTCCTTTCTTATTAAACTTTTATGTTTAGGATTTATGGTACAGTGGGGACTGAATGAACCCAGGACTGCATGGATGGTAGTCAAGCTCTCTGCCACTGAGCTATTAACTTATCGCAGTTCTTCCTTTAGGCCATGTATACCAGTCCCCATACAATACAGGACACTTACAACACTATGCTCCTATTTCCCCCACCCAACCTTTTGTGCTGTTCTTTTTATGATTTTGCTTTTACATATCATATTATAAATCCCCAAACACATGGTTGATACATTTGCTTTAAAAAGACAATTATCTTTAAAGAGATTTTAAAATTAAGAAAAAAATACATCTTCCATGTATTCATATGCTTTCTATCTTTAATGATATTCATTCTTTTTTGTAGATTTATATAGTCATCTTTTTCTTCTGTCTGAAAGTTTTCCATTAACATTATAATATAGGTCTGTTGCTGAACTTTCTGTTGCCTTTTCTATGACCAAAGGTCTTTATTTCAAGTTCAGTTTTGGAAATATATTTTTGCTGGGTATAGAATTCTAAGTTGATAATCTTTTTTTTCATTCAGTACTTTAAGGTTTCTGTCTCACTATCTTTTGGCTTATGTCATTTCTGACAAAGAGCCTATGCTCCTCAGTGCATAATATCCCTTCCCCACACACTTTAGGATTTTCTCTTTACTGCTGATTTCTAAATAATTTGATGATGATGTGCTCTGGGGGTAGATGTCTTTTTGCTTCTTGGTTTTAAAGTTTGTTGTATTTCTTGGATCTGTGAGTATGTAGTTGTCAAATTTAGAAAAACTTCAGCTATTCTTTCCCAAGTTTTTTCTGATCTTTTTCTCATTTTCTCCTCTGTGGACTCCAACAACATATATATTCAGTTGCTTGAAGTTATCCCACAGGTAACTGCTACTCTGTTTCTTTTTCTATCTGTGTTACCTATTTGATCATTTCTATTGCTAGATAATGAACTTCTCTAGTCTTTTCTTCTGTGGTATCTAATACGCTACTATTATTCAGTGTGTACTTCATCTCAGACATCAAATTTTTCAACAATGGACATTCAATTTGGATTTTTCTTATGTTTCCATGCCTGTGGTTAATGGGGTCTATTCTTCCTTCACTTTTTGAACATGAAGAATAGAGTTGCAATAACTATTTTAAAGCTCTGAGTTACTAATTCTATCACTTGTATCATTCTGAGGCTGCTTCCATTGATTTATTTGCTCCTCATGTGTTGCATTTTCCTGTTTCACTGCAGGTCTTGAGTGGTTGCCAAGCACTGTGAATCGTACCTTGCTGGGTGCTGTAGTTTGGCATTCTTGGGCTTTTTCCTGAGGTGCAGTTAAGTTACTTGGAAAGCCCTGGAACCTTTTGAGGCTTGTTTTCAAGTTTTGTTAGGTGGGACCAAGAGGTCCTTTAGTTTGAGACACATTTCACCTTTGGACTGAGATAAGACCCCTTCTAATTACACTAATAATGAGCCACAAGATTCTCCATGCTGCTGACTATTCCTAATCCTGTGTGATCTCCGGAGAGTGTCCCCTCCGTCCTTCTTGTGGTTCTTCCTCCGATTTAGATAGTTTTCCTTTTTTTATTAGTACATGTTTGCAGCACGTCGTGGTGACCTCCCTCATGGGGAGCCAGCACGGGAACATGACATATCTTAATTCTTTTCACTTCTCCTTCCCTCTTCCCTCCCTCTGTGTACCTTCTCTCGATTCCCTTCCCATTACAAAATATCTATTTTTCTGTTTCCTATTGCCTGTCTTTTATTTCACTCTTTAATTCATTCATACGTTGGGTTTCTCATGTGAGGGAAACCATGTGATAATTATTCACTGATTTACTCATTTATTGTGGACTCGAGATGCCTCCATTGTCCTACAGTCAACTCTGGGACCTCCTCTGAAAGTTTCACCTGATGCAGTGCTGTTCTCCCTGAAACTCACCCTGAGGGCACTAGCTGCCTGGCCTTCCTAGACATGCGTCTATCAGGCAGGACTTTATTAGCTGCAGTCTTCAACTTAGGAACTCCAGCAGCTGTTTAGGTTCTTCACCCCTGCACTGCAGCTCGACCCCCTCTAGCAACTACTGTATCTGGTGCCTAGAAACTGTTGTCCCATGCATCTTGCCCAATTCTTTAGTTATTTGGGGCAAGAGAGTAAATCTTGTCTCAGTCATCCCATCCGACCTGAAAAGTGAAGTGTAAAACTCCAAGATAGCTTAATTTGCGTAAGTTACAATTTTTAAAACTATACATGGGCCAAGCCCTTATTCTTATATATAAATTTATAGAGCTGACATATTGGGAATTTTATGATAAAAGTAGAAATGTGGTTATATTTAGTAGATAACAAAGCAGGAAAATAAATGAATTTTCTTATTGGGTGTATCAAAATAAGAAATAAAAATTATATAAAACATAAAGATCTTAACCTTGTAAGTTGGTTCAATAATTCTATGTTTTAGTAATTTATATCTTTTAACAGGTAAAACTTCATTATAACTTTTAAAATAATTTATGGTTTCTATTATAATTTGTATACTTTTAGGTTATGTAATGTTTTGAGCCATCTTTATATTACCAATATCTAATATAATATCTTATAAATCCTCAATGCTACTTACTGAATGAGGGAGTCAATATAGAATCATGTTAATACAGATTTATTTTAATTTTCTAATATACGAATAGTGGCATAAATACAGTAACATTTTATTTTTTATGTGCATTTTATTACTTGAAGAGACAATACTAGGAATATATTATACCTTAGTAAACTTTAGCATTTTGCAAACTATTTTAGCTGTATGTTAATCTAATACCCTCTTCAATACGACTAGTGAAATTTTGCCTTAAAGAAAAAAATGGATTTAATATTATCCAATATAAATCAATACTTTTTAAATGCTAGATTTCAATTATGTATTTTCAGTAATAAGTTTACATCGCCTGCAAAAATGACTATAAAATATTTAAGGGGAAGTGGAACTTTTGCCTGATATCATCTCATACAAAGACAAATTATCTTACAGTAAAAACTTTTTAGTTAAAAAAAATAATTGCACTTCCTTCCTATTCCATAAAGCCTCATTAGGATGGCATCTGTATTGAGAAATATTTCCAATTGTATTGCAATGCTATCATTTGTTTTATGTGGCTGTTTACAGACAGTATTGGTTAATTCAGCTGACTCTTGTTACTACCCACCAACAACTGTTCCTTTTACTGTTAGGTTGAAAGTGTACCTAAGGGCTGGGGCTCCAGCTCAGCGGCACAAGCACCTGCCTGGCAAGTGCAAGGTCATGAGTCTGATCCCTGGTACCAAAAACCAAACCAAACCAAACAAAAAAGCACACCCAAAACAAAGGACAGGCACTGATATGTTTGTCTCCATTTCTGTTCTTTATCAAGCTACTTAAAAACTTAAATCTCTCAGATGTTTTAGGTTTGCAAAATGTATGTGACTCACACACTCTAGTTTTTTGTCACCTCACTTAAACAAGGAAAGTAGGGCCCTAGGGGACCTTTGAAGCCAGTTTCCAGCATCACTGGTTGATGGTTTAGGCATCGGAGTTGAAAAACTCAAAGAACACGCATTGTATGAGATGCGTACAGCCACACTAATAAGGTCTAAAACAGGCTCTGCTTACAGGCTAGGGAGCGGTCTGTAAATGATGTGATGTTTTGGGTTTTTAAAGGGTTGAGAGTGGGAGTTTTGGTTTCGCGGAAAGAGAAGGCTAGACCAGAAGACAGCATAATTGACGTATGGGCGTCCATAGTGGACCAGCTGGTTGGTTTAATTTTAGAATCTTTGTCCTTGACTGAGCCACTTTAAGTGAAGCACCTACTTGTCCGAGAGAAGTGTGTCTGTCTTTCGGGCAGCGCCAAAGTCCTTTTGCCCTCGTTGCGGAGCGTCAGACACCCTGTTCCATCAGATAGTTCCCCTGTAAAGTGGGAGAGCCTTATCTCCTGAGACAGGACCTCATGACCTAATAAAGCTCTCAATGGAGCAGGCTGAGGAATGCGGTGCACTCGAATGACTTACTTGTACGATAATAACCTCGCGTTTTGTAAGTACACAAAAGCCTCTTTGCATGTTTCAAGGGCATATTCACAGTTTCAAAGTGATGAAAAGGCTGCTTCTTAAAAATCTTCAAGGGAAAGGGGAATGGCAACTTCAAGGAGGAACAAGAAACAACAGAAAACTAAAATAAAAATAAGTATTGGGGTTAAAAATAAAATTTAAAGTTCCCCAATGTATAAGAAATCCTAGCTTTTTGACCTTTCTTTCGCCCTAAACACTTGGTATCAAACATCAGTATCTGAACATCAGAATCAATGATCCAGTCCATCTAGAGTAAACTGAGGGTCGGGGTGCTCACCAGGATGGGCCAAATGCCAACCAACAGATTGCAGTGTGAAGACCAGAACTTGGTTTTGTAACTTCCAGTCTAATGAGTTTTCCCATATATATACACATATATATATATGGGAAGATTATACACACATGGGATAGGTTTGTAAAATGGGATGATTATCTATCTATCTGTAGATAGATATACATATTTAAAATACCTATATATAGATAAATATACACACATATATACGAGATAATTATACATATATGGGATACATGTATAAAATGAGATGATTATATATATTTAATATATATTATACATATCCTTTTAATGTCCCATTTTATACTTTTGCAGCTAGCATTTCTAGATTAAAGTTAAATTTAAAATGTGGGATTAGAGGAAATGTTACATGTGGCTCACCTCATTTCCACATATCCTGAAAAGTAATGGCATCTGCTCCTGCTTGCCATACAAGGATGCTTTTCAAAAAGGTATTAAATAAAGAAGGGTAGTCAAGCCATTCATAGGAAAATGGATGCACTTTGAGTGAAATAAATCAGACGCACAAACTTAAATATCACAGTTTCTCTTATAGGAGAAACTCAAATTACAATAAGAAACAACATAAAAGATGGATAATAGGAAACAGGGAGATTGATCTTCGTCTTCTTCTTTTCTTTCTTTTTTTGGTCTTTTTGAGACAGGGTCTCACTATATAGTTCAGGCTGGCCTTGAACTCACTATGTAGCCCAGGCTGGCCTCAAACTCACAGCAATCTTCCTGCCTCAGCCTCCCAAGTGCTGGGATTACAGGCATGCACCACCACACCCAGATGGAGATTGAGCTTTTGCAGGGGAGGGGACCAAGAAACAGAGAGATGGGGATGAGACAAAGGGGTAGGGGATGAACAAAAAATAAAGATGAGTTATGCTCATGGATCAAGTCCGCACAAAGAATGCAATCATTATGTATGGCAACTGCATACTAATACAAACACAAGTTTTGAAAAAAGTATTACAAGTTGAAATACCTTGAAGAAAATGATCACTGCTCTTCATAAGTAAAATTGATTGGCCCGTATCCTTTACCTTGCTGATCTCCTTTTTTGGGGGGCTGGGATTCACTGACAGTAGCTGGGATCCATTGACAAGCCTCTCAGATGCTGACTGTCTGGCTGGGTGATGTCCCAGTACCAGTTACATCTGTTTTCATATCAGCATGCTGGGCCCACAGTTAGCAACATGCTGCTTCAATTTGGACCACCGCTATCTTCTCTTACCTGACCTATGCTGGAAATACATGTGCGTTTTACCACCCAGCTGTCCCTCCTGTTGTTCCTTCTCTTTGTACACAGCCTTACATTCCAACCACACCCTCAACCCCTTTCTGTTCTAGAAAGCTCCTCCTGGCCACTGCCCAACGTGCTTCCTCTTGCCTACAGCACTTCGTACTCCTGTCATTGCCGCCCATCGTCTCCCCTCTGATTTGTCCCCTTGTACTCGTCTTTAGGTGTCACCATAGATGCCATTTAATTCAGGAAGTTTTTCTCACCACTCTTTACCACAAGTCTAGATTACATGGTTCCCGTTATGTGCTACTTCAAGCACCCATCATTTCTTCCAGTCTTTGACCATACCGATTTTTTAAGTTGTTTAATGGCTTGTAATCCTCTCTAGACTCTGAGTTCCATGACTGTCGGGGATCTTGCCTGCTGGCCCACCATTATATATACTTAGCACATATAATGAATATGTATTTGTTGAAAACTCATAGTCACCCTTAATAATGACTTATATTTTACAAGTTGCTTTCATTTTTATTTATCTCATTTTATCCTTACAGTAAATCTATGATGTGGTATTGTTCATTCTCATTTCTCAGATATAGAAGCTAGGAAAATTTAATTAACTTCTCCAAGTTCATCTAGCCTTTCATTGACAATAAAACCTAGCTGGGAAATAATCAGCCTTGAAAGCTAGAGATCAAAAATGCCAGCCCTAATCAGCCTATCCTTGCTTTACCTGACATCACTATTCTCTTGCTGGGTGGCTACTCTATAAAGCGAGGTCTGGTTTTCAGGGAAACATGGTAACTAGTGTTTTCAGGGAAACATGGTAACTAGTAAGTGGCAGAGCTAGTATTTGCATCCAGTGGTTGGAATCCAAGTTTATCGCTCTTGTTACGTCACCACTTGGTGCTTTATTTGGTTATAGAATACCTGAAGGTGTTGAGGTGATCGGGGAGGTGAAAATGATCCAAGCTTCTCTTCAGGAGAATCAACACTGCAGAGTCGGAGCCACGGGGGAAGAAATGAGGGTCGTGAGAGAGCTAGGGAAGGGAAAGAACAGCTGCATAGGAGATGCAAAGAAGCGAATGTCAGAACAAAAGCTCAAAGGTGAGGCTAAGCTTTGGGGGCCGCCATGGTTAGAGGTCAAGAGAGGACAAGAACCAGAAAAAAAATACGAAAAAGAATGAATGACCAATGTAGGAAAAACCCCAAAGATTTATAATCATTGAAGCCCAAAGAAGTGAGAGTGCAGAGAGAGAGAGAGAGAGAGAGAGAAAGAGAGAGAGAGAGAGAGCATAATGGCAAACACAACTGAGAAGATTAGAAATAAGATGGAAAACTTACTGAGTTTGATTGGATAACAATACTTCTGAAAGGTTGGCTAGAGTAAGAGACAGTTTGTATGGTTTCAGGGAAGAATATAGGCCAAGGAAACAGGCAAGAAGGAAATGATTGAAAAAAATCTCAGCAGTTTGTTTATAGGCATTGGGAGGCGTTGGGTTGTTTATAGATTTTGGCTATGGTAAACAAAAGAACCATGAACATTCACATAGTCAGTATAAAAGCATAATTCATCATTTTTTGCAGGTACCAAAGAGAGAAATTGCTAGGTTACATGGTAAATGCATGCCTATAAGGAATTGCCAAGCTTTTTTCTGAAGTGGTTGCGTTCTTTTGCATTTCTACTAGCAATACAAGATGTAAATTTTAGTTGGTATGCATCCTCACCAATGCTTGGTATTATCAGACTTTTTTTTTTTTGTCTTTTTGAGACAGAGTCTCATTATGCAGTTCAGGCTGGCCTTGACCTCACTTTGTAGTCTACGTTGGTTTTGAACTCTCAGTGATCCTCCTGCCTCAGCCTCCTGAGTGCCAGGAGTATAGGCATGTACCACCATAACTGGCTATTATTATCAGACTTCCTAATTTTAGCTTTTATAGTGAATGTGAGCTGTATCCCACTGATATTTTACTATGTATTTCCCTGTTGACCATCTTTTCATGTGTCTGGCATACACCTTCTTTAGGGAAATAGCAATTCAAATCTTTTACCCACTTTTTAATCCCTATTTTTCTTATTGGATTATGAGTTCTCTATGAACTATTATATAAAAAGTATATTCAGACACATGATGTGCAAACAATTTCTTGCAAATAGGTCTGAAGCCTGCCTTTTTTTTTTTCAACTTCAATAACTTCAATGGGATTGTCTTGGTAATATAATACAGAATTAGTTTTTGTGAAAATTCCACAGACATTTGAAAAAACTACCTATTTTCTGTTTATTGATTATAAAATTCTATATGTCTATAAGATTTATTTTTTGAACTGTATTAATCAAATTCCATATGTCCTCCTTTAATTATTTCTGTCACTACACATGTGCAGTACATAATGTTGACATTCCCTGGGCGACACTGGTGCATGTACATGGCACATTTTCATTCCTTTTTTCCTCTCTTTTCCCTGCCCTCCCTCCTCTCTTTTTTTTTTTTTTTTGCGGCACCGGGGATTGAACTCACAACCTCGCGCCTGCCAGGGCAGGCGCTTAAGGCACTGAGCCAAACCCCCGGCCCTGGTTTTTTTTGAGGCAGGGTCGCACTATGTAGCTCAGGCCGGCCTTGCGCTCGCATTGTAGCCCAAGCCGGCCTCGAACTCACAACGCTCCGCCTACCTCAGCCTCCCGAGTGCTGGGATTAAAGGCGTGCGCCACCACGCCCGGCTCGCTCCCTCCTCTCTTGATTCCCTTCCCATTTCAGAAAGATCTACCTCCCTACTTCCTTAACCATATTTTAAAAGCCAAAATTTTAAATTAAGTTCAATTTATCCATATATTCCATACCTGGCTCGTACTTTTTATTTCCCATCTGTGAAATGCTTGCCTAACTCGAGTTCATATATATTTTCTTCTAGAATTTCGCTTTCAGTTCTTACCTTCCAATCTATAGTCTATATAAAGCTAAGTTTTCTGTATGTTATGAACTGTATAACTGTATGTTATTGAGGTTATGATTACTTTTTCTAACACCATTTGTTAAAAAGATGTCCTTTCTTCATTGGATTACCAGGGCAACTTTGTGTAGTGTGTTTTTCTTTACCTTTCTGCTGATTGAGGTTCATGGAGTTTCTTAGCTCTGTGGATTTATAGTTTGCATCCACTTTGGAGAAAGTTTTCCTGTCATTCCTTCAAATGTTTGGCTTTTGCTTGTTTGGTCCTCTGTTTCTCCTTTTAGACACTAATTATATAAATGCTAGAACACTTCATATTGTCCTCCAGTTCATTGAATCTCTTTTCTCTCTGTGCTCCATTATGCTTTCTACTGTTAGGCTTCAAGCTCACCAGTGTTTCTTCTGCGACATCTAATCTGATGTCTGTCCTTGATAGTATATTTGTCATTTTGGATATTGTTTTTTGCTTTCAGAAGTTCCATTTGGATCTTTTCTATATCTTCCATTTCTCTCAACATGGTCATGTCTTCTTAAACATATGAAGTATATTTACAATAGCTGCTTTAATACCTCTGTCTGCTAATTCTACCAGCTGTGTCAATTCTGGGGATATTTCTCTTCATTGAATTTTTTTCCTGGAGTCATGTATTCATGCCTGGTAGTTTTGGATTGGACATCAGACATTGTGAATTTTATGTTTTTGCTTGCTGGATGTGGATATATTTCTCTAAGAAAGTTAGACTTGCTCTGATGTGGTATACAGGTTGATCCTTTTGAGGACTGTTCTTAATGTCTGTTAGGATGGATACTATATAGTCTTTATTGTAGGGCCAGCATACCTCCACTGCTACGGCTTTCTGAGGACCCTTGTGAGGACTCTACCCAGTTGTATTGGGCAATACTATGTACCCCCAAGTCCTCATATACTTTTGATGGGGCTGAGTTTGGCACTTGTTATTGGCTTGTTGTCTATGCTGGGATTGGCAATGTGAGTGCTATACCTGCCCAGGGGTGGAGCTGACATACAGTGTAAACAAGGCGGGTCTTTCTCTTGCTCGCTTCTGCCCTCTCTCTTCACACGTGTGCTCTCGCTTTCTCACCAGCACACTTGCAGCTTGCAGCCACCATGAACAGCAGCCCTGCCACACCATGCTGACTTGGAGCCAACTAAGTAAGGACTGAAACTCCCAAGAAACTATAAGAAATAAACCTTTCATTCCCTAATTTTGGGCATCAGGTATTTTGTCTTGGCAACGAGTAAAAAGTAACTAAGACAGAATTTGGTACCAGAGGAGTGGGGTCATTACTGTGACTATTCCTGACCATGTGGTTTGAGAGCCTTTGGAAATGGCTTGCAGGGAAAGTTTGGAAAGGTTCAGAGATGTTGTCCACATGCATAGAGCTGGAACGGTTTAGGTTGTTCTGTATGGGAGATTCTGGTCAGAGCCCAGGAGACCAGAAAGTTGATAGAAAGCCTGCCAGTAAAGACCAGGCTCGGGAGGTTTCTGCTGGGAAGAAGGACGACATTGGTTGTTGGAACTCCACACGATGTGTGTTACGTCTTGGCAGAAAGTTTGTCTGCAATCTGCCCATGCCCGGAGACTTTGCCTGAGACTGAGATTAAGGGCGATGGATTTATTAATCTCATGGAAGAAATCTCCAGGCAACGAAATATTGAAATGGTGGCCTGGATTTTGTTGGGGGCTCTTAGTCAGATTTATGTTGTAGATAAAGAGCAAAGAGCCCGGCATGGTGATTTAAAACCTTGTGAGTTTGGCCAGGAAGCCGTGGACTTTAAAGATGGAGCTGAGACCTTGATTGCTGAGAAGGAACAAGAGAATAAAAAGGATGGCCTGGGGGCATCCTGGGAAGCAGCAGGCCTCCACCCTTTGCAGCCTCATGCCTTCAAAAGTGAAAGAGTTTGCTCAGAGGAAAGAGCCACAGAGTGTCCTGTCCTGGAGTGGCGATAAAAAGTCGCAGAGTGCCTTGTCCCAGAGTGGTGACAGAGGCCATGCCATGTACCAAAATGGAGGTGGCCACACCAGATTCCAGAATGGTGGTGGCATAGAGAAGCTGTTCCTCACAATCAGGTTCAGAGAGCTCAGCAATCCAGGCAGTTGACCCCTACAGCCAAGAGAGAGGAAAGCCTGTCTACTGCTCCAGCTGGCAGCAGACCTTGGTGGCATCCACGCAGCACTGGTTTTAAGTATGAGAAAAGGCTAAGGCAGCTTCCGCCTTGCCTGCAGAGAGCAATGTATAAAGATGTAAGGGTGGAGCCAAGGAACATGATCGTCCAAGGAAAGCTATGGAAGTTAAGACCCCTGAAAGTGCCACAAGGGTGGAATCGCTCAAGCCTTTTGCAGCTTGCAACCAGATTGCTTCAGACGCTGAGTGGAGAACTCCAGGACTTAATGTTTGCCCTGCTGGATTTTGGACTTGCTTTGGTTCCGATGCTTTGTGTTCCCGTTTGTAACTTTCGGAATGGTAATGTTTATCTTGTGCCTTTATATGCTGGAAGTGTTTAATTTGTTTTCATTTGTACAGAGGGTTACAGTTAAGAGTTTGTCATACGCCTTTAATTCCAGCTCTTGGGAGGCTGAGGTAGGAGGAGCCTTGTGAGTTTGAGGCCCGCTTGGGCTACAACGCCAGCGCAAGGCCGGCCTGAGCTACACAGTGCGACCATGCCTCGAAAAACCAGGGCCAGGAGTTTGGCTCAGTGACTTAAGTGCCTGTCTGGCAGGCGCGAGGTTGTGAGTTCAATTCCCAGTGCCACAAAAAAAAAAAAAAAAAAAAAAAAAAAAAGAGTTTGCCATAGATCTTGGAGATTTGAGACTTGGACTTTTCAACAGTGCTAAAACTGTTAGGACCTTAATAAGCTTTAGAGAGGGACTAAATGTCTATTGTATTAAGGATGTATATGAGTCCTTGGGGGTCTAGGGGTGGAATGTATTGGGCAATACTATGTACCCCCAAGTTCTCATATACTTTTTTTTTTAACAGGAGAATATATTTATTGAGAGAAAGAAAGCTTCTGTCAGAGACAGAGACAGACAGGGTCCCGAGTGGGTTGCTCCCTCATATACTTTTGATGGGGCTGAGTTTGGCTCTTGTTATTGGCTTGTTGTCTAGTGCCAGGATTGGCAATGTGAGTGCTGTACCCACCCAGGGGTGGAGCAGACATACAGTGTAAATGAGGCGGGTCTTCCCCTTACTTGCTTCCGTGCTTCCACACTCTCTCTGTCTCTCTCTCTCTCTCTTGCCAGTGCACTTGCAGCTTGCAGCCACCATGAATGGTAGCCCCGCCATGCCATGCTGACTTGGAGCCAACTAAGTATAGACTGAAACTCCCAAGAAACTGTAAGAATAAACCTTTCCTTCCCTAATTGTCTCGGCAATGAGTAAAAGTAACTAAGACACTGGTGCTTATATATTATCAGGCCTTCCCAGTTTGAATGGTGGGGACATGAGTTATTTCAAGCCTTATGAGACTACAAGGAACTGTTCAACTACTATTCTCTGGGGTTTTTCCTCCACTTTTGTAGATTTTTAGCTCATATATATGCAGCTAAGTATTCAGACAAAAAGTTGAGGGGACCTTTGTATAGATCTCTAGACCTCCCTCTCTCCAATATCCTGCCCCACAAATTCTAGCCATCTTGGTTTCTTTGAGCACTCTGTCTTCTCCATTCAGTGGGACCACTAGGCATTGCACCTCCCTTCCCATTGTGACTTAGAAGGGTCCCCATCAGTAATCTGAGGCAGTCGTAGGGTTCACCATATTTGCTTTTTTCTTTCTTTGATCTGTCTTGTGCTACTTATGTCCAAAGCTTGAAAACAACTGTATCATAGTTTGCTTGGCTTTCTACTTTTAAGCTGTTGGAAGATAATGTCTATAAATGTCAATCCTTCATAGAACCAGAAATTCAGTTTCAAATTGATAACATTTAAGCTATTGCAATTTATGTTAGAGGTGAGACAAAAGAAGAAACTGAGCTGATTTTAAGGACATCACTTTGAATACTTGATTTTGAATGCTTATTTCCTGTGCTTTCTACTTCCTCCTTTCCCCTAAAGGATAGTGGATTCTATGTTAGATTTTCACCTTGAGCAAATGAAAGTTGCAGAGATCGCTTTCTAAACAATTTGTATTAGGACTATACTAGGTATCTACATAGTAGGAAATAGAGTGTCACAGATACTGCTTTTCCCCTCCCTCAAAGTAGAGGAAACTTACAGCAACTCTGTGCAGAAATTTCACTTATTGAGTTTAAAGTTCTTAGGCTTTAATTATGGCCTTGCTATCATTTAACATGATCAGAATAAAGCTATTTATACTCTGTGGTGCCTCAGTCAGATAACTGTAATATCAAAGTATTTTAATGTCTAATGCAAAATAATAGGTACAGTAAAAGTAATTTTTTTCTGATGCAGGATGATAATGAAGCACACTATGAGAGTCATCTTTGTTTTCCATAAAGATACAGGCATATATATGTATGTGTGTATATATATATATATATATGTAGTTCAGGAGGAGAATGAAGAAGCCAAGCTGTGCCCTCCCATGAGCCAGCACAGTCGTAGGCTGGGAGAGAAGAAGAGCACCCTCCACTGGAGAGCAACCTGCTGATTTGGAGGAACACGGTCTGAGATGATAGCAGCTTAAGTTAAAAAAATAACGCTTGTATCATTTGATTGACTTTGCAGGCCTAAAGCTAGTAGTCTGAGCTTCTGTTTAGAGGATAACAATATGTAGCATAGCAACTATGGGGGATTTCCTTCTGTCTTGTTTTTGAAATCCAATATTGTTCTCACTGTTTTGTTTTGTTCCTTTTTATTGTTTTGTTTTATTCCCTTTAAAATTAAAAAAAAATTTTAAAAATATATGGTTGAACACAAACATTTTGCTTGCCTTAGTGCCATAGAAAACCACAACTGTCACACCTTAATTTGACATTAAAACTAGTTTTCTTGTTGAACATGTGTGGGCTTATTGGGGGATTTCCCTAATACAAGCCTCCACTAAAATGCGCTTTAATTTTTCATTAAAGAGACTTTATCAGGAGAAGTCAAATGTCCTAATTAAAGATTTTTTTTCAGTTTAAAAAGCAAACTTTGCACACCCTTACCTGGTGGGGAGATTCTGGCTACCAAATGAACAGACTTCAAAGGGCCCTCCCAATTTGCCCTAAGCCACAGATAAATATTTGCTGTTACTCTAGTACTAGGTAGGACTGGGCTACTTTACCTATCACTTGCAGAAGACCTGTGGGAGAAGTATTAATTACCACCATGAAAAGTTTTCCCACTAGAGATTAATCTCACATACCTTTTACCATTAAGTTCCAGTCTGAAGTATGAGGATTAATTTCAAGAGTAGAATTAAGGAAGAGAATTGAAACTTAAATTAGAAAGAAAGACTTGCAGAAATAAGGACCAGCAATTGGTATTTTAAAAGTAAAATATGTATATTATATTCTCTACTTTGCCTTTCATGTACTGAAGTATAATCAATTCAACTGAAAGGAGGTAGGTCTAATTCATATGATTCATATAGATAATGGTAAATACTATAAAATTAGTCTATGTTTTCCTCTGCTCACAAATGAATAATCACAAATAATAATTATTAAAAAGTTTGTGCTAAGCTAGAATCTCTCCTCTGTAACTTCTAATGTTGGCCTTAGAGCTACATAAAATAAGTCCATCTCATCTTCTACATGGAAGTCTTTCAAGTATTTAAGGTTGGTCACCAACTCAACTCTCATTCTCTAGATAAAATACCTGCAGTGTCTCATGTCACATAGTTTCTAAACCATTCACCACCCTGGGCTGAATAGAAAATGGCCTGTTTTATTTATATGCATAAGCCAGTGACAATATTTTCTAGGTATTTTTCTCTCTACAGTGTCAAGCAAATTCTCATCTCTATTTCTGATTTTTTTCCTCCAATTTTATTCTTTTTTAACCCACATGAATTGCAAAGGTTTTTGCATAATTTAAGCAACAGTCAGATGAAAAGATCTCTGGTATTCTCAGCGCAGCTATTTGGGAAGAAACAGAATCGAATGAGTGGAGCTAGTGGCATGAGAGGGGCAGAGTGTGCTGTTCCTCCCATTCAAGTCCTAACCAGGTCCCAGCCTGCTAAGCTTCCAAGATCAGAGGAGATCAAGTGTGGTCAGGGTGATGTGACTATAGGCAAAACAGGCTGCTTCTGAGACATGCTGTTAATGTCACCTCTTGTGCAGTCACCTCCAGTTATGATGAAACAAGGATGCTCCAGAGTCGTTCTTTAGGGAGGTTAGTGTAATGAAAGGGCTCACTTCCACATCTAAGTTAGTATAATCAAAGCATTCATGTATTTCTGTAACACCTGTCATTGCTATATTAGATCATGAGAAAAAGAATATTTCTGGCCACATGCCAACTAATGGACAGGGACACTGCAGGTAAAGCTGAGATGACGGGGAGGGTGGCAGTCTATATATTCAGTAGTGAACAGAATTAGTTTCCCTGCCCCTTAGGAAGCTGAAATGATGAAAGTGATGGGCTGAGCAGCAGATTAAAGTGGCCTTGAAGACCACAGCCACAGGGGTCAGCTCCCCAGTAAGACACTTCCTGAGGGCAGCCCCAGCTCCAGAGGCCACAGCAGTGTCTGCTGCACCACCTAGAGGTAGCTAAGTGCTTTAAGAAGTGGGCTTTAAAAGGAGGAACACTGGAAAGAATCAGAAATAATACATCACTGAGCTCCTGGCTGGGAATTTCCACGTGTGCCTGGTACATGTTTTATAAAGTTCTTAGGAAACAGGTGTGTGTGGGTTCTGGTTACATTGCTGCAGATTGACACTCTTTTCTTTCTTTTTTGCGGGGGGAGGAGGGGAATGTGTAAGTAGATCGTAGGCAGAAAGAAGTACACACTTAGAAGGGAATGTGAGTGCTTACAGAGCGAGAGCTGCATATTGATCATCTTTTCAACAGGTTCTAACTTGCTAATTTAAATAGCTTGAGTAAGATTTAATTGAGATCTTTAAAACTATATTATTGTAAAAGTCTATTAAGTTTTTTTTTTTTTTTTGACATGTTTGGCTATGTAGCCTAAGTTGGTCTCAAACTCACTGTGTTGTCTGGTTGGCCTTGAACTTCACATCCTCTTGCTCAGACTCCAGAGTGCTGGGATTACAGCATGCACCACCGCAGCCAGGAACTAATTTTAACAAACTTGTCATATAAAATTACAAAAAATGTTCTTAAAGGAATAAAGAAAAGTCCAGAGAGGGAACTGAGAAGGATATGAACCTGAGTTCACTACAGAGCAAGCTCTTAACAGAATCACTTGGAAATTCCTTCATGAGGCCGAAATACCAGCAAGGTGTAGGTGGATACATTTCTTTCAGTTTTGATAAGACATTTCACTTTAAACTCATACTTTTATCATAACATTGCCATCTAAAAATATCTTTAAGAACGTAATTCCTTATCTTGTACTTGACATTCATACTATAATTTTTAAAAGATTTAAAAAGTCACAACAGACAAGTGGAACTAAATATAGATTGATAACATGTGAATTATGCATTCACATCTAATTTGTTCATTTATCTCTAAATCTAACACTTCTCACTCTGTTATTGCCTGGCTAGGAATGTGGTTGGGCTACTGCTTTAATAAAAAGGGTATATTTTTTTATGTTCCCTTTATCTGCTATTAAATGACCAAGATTGATAAGTAAATGCATGTCTCAAAGTACTAAGTTAAAAAGGTAGGTCCTCGACGCTGTTGTGAACATTGACAGACGACCAAAGTTAGTACAAGCAGTTTCTAGTTTACAACTGGTTTGTGTTCTAGAAATGTAGGTCAGTTGTCTGGATGTCAGATTACACTTTCCATTTATTTTTTTATTCGTGTATCTCCAGAGCCTAGGAGAGTGCTACACACATCGTGGGTACTCAGGTATCTTCTGAATGACCAGATGAACCCGCCCGAAGTGTCTCTTTCTCTAATAATGCACTGAGATTTTATTGCTAGTAGTTAGTATCTACATAGCACTTAGCCAATTATAAAACACTTTTATATATGCCTTATTTTAGTCTTTCTCACACTGACCCAATTTAAAAATGAAGATTCTAAAATAAAGAGATAGCCATGAGGCTATACAGAAAGTTTGAGAATGGAATTGGGGTGATAGCAGTGGAAGTAGAAAAGGAATACAAGAGTAGGAATGCAAAACCTGGGAATAAAAGAGTTATGAGGCTCCGACTCCTGCACTCACACTGTCACCCTTCATCTGGTGATATTATAATACAGAGATTAAAATGCCACCCAATGATACAAAGAGGAGACACAGGGAGTAGGGACTCATCGCCTTTTTCCTCCCACCTTTTCTTCCTCAGGCAGTGAAGGGTCTTCTTTATGTTTAATGGTTGAGAGGAAGGGCAGCTCCTTTTGAGGTAGCAAGAATAAGATCCCCCCTACTAGTCAGCCGCAAAGTGAGGGCGCCTGCTTAGGCAGCAGCAGGAATCCCTGATCTGGTGAGGCGGTGCCTAACACAAGCATTCCATTAGTAGAATAGCCGTGTGGAAAGTATTTTCTTTCTTTTTTTGATACCAGGAATTGAACTCAGGACTTTGAGCTTGCCAGACAAAATGCTGTGCTGCTGAGCTAAATCCCCAGCCTGAAAAGGATTTTCTTAAATCACAATTTGTGTATTTAGAGCTAGCTGGGAAATGAAAGGGTCCTGATAAAAACTTCTGATTCTGCACGTGAATTTTCTCTAGAACATTTCTCACTGGGCTTATCTGGTCTTTGCTGAGACATTTCATGGAGCGGTCAGCTGGAGAGACCTCACGCTGTCTTTGGTTGCATCTGGATTTTTAGAAAGTCTTCCTTTGGTGTACTCTTGCCTTCAGAAGGCATCAGAGTCCATTTAATCCCTCTTCAAACATCTGAAGAATGCTAGCAATTCCTGAACATCCATAAATCCTCTCATAGGCGAAATATTCCAAGTTAATTGTTCATTATATAACCAACAAGGTTCCTGACTGATCTCCCCAGCTCTCCTCAGCTTGCTCTAAACAGGAGTGTCCTGACCTAAGCACAGTATCCTAGCTATGCGTGGACTAGAATAGGGGGCAGAAGGACTACTCTCTCCTTTGTTTGGAGCATTGTTCTTCTGCTAATGGGGCCGAAGACTGCATTGACTCTTTCTGGCAGTCATGGTACGGTTGACTCGCATTGAAATCACAGTCAGCTAAAGCTCCTAGGTCTTTTTCTTACACCAACAGCTGATAAATCACACCTCTCCGGCAAAGGCACAGCTGCTGGTTTTTGGAAAAGAGGAATTCACATGTATCACTGTTAGATTTAATCTCCTAAATTGTGCTTGGTGATCTTTCACACTACTCCCTCTTCCCCTTCTTACCAGTTCTGATGATGTTACCCTGCTCGGAACTGGGGACGCATTTCCATCGCCCACAAGCGCAAGTCCAGCGTGACAGAAGCCCCTGAGCCTCCAGGGCCAGCCTCACTCCCCCGCCCCAAGCTCCGCCCCAGTGCCCATCCTACCGTGGTCTGCAACCATTCTGCAGGCTGACTTTGCTTTACTATGTGCACCTTTCCATGGAATCATCTGTTCCATTTTTCAACTATTATCCATTTTTTAAGAGCCAACAATTTAGAAGTCTCAATTAGACTCAAGTTCTTAAAAGGAGGCTGTATCACAACGAAGTGAAGGTAATAACGAAGAAACACAACATATATATATATATATATATTTTTTTTTTTTTTTTTGCAAAACTGTTGCAACTTGTTTTGAAAAAAAAAAAAATCTGATACGCAAACCTCTTTCTCTAGCAAAAGTTTCTGCCTAACCACTTTCTCATTCCAGCTCTAGAAAAGCAGGAGTTGGATTTGGCTTGCTTGAAGCAGCAGTTCTCTGGGAGAGAGAGTAACAAGCTTGGTAGTTTATCTGAGTGAACCAAATAGCTACACGAGCTTGTCCAGAGACCGCATCACGAGGTGACTGCTTTTCACAATCCCAGAAGAGCCACCCTGGCAGCCAACACAGCACTGTGACAAAGAGCTCAGCTGGCAACACTGGAGCAGGGCAGGCTCCCTTTCCTATCACTTTCAGTGACACTGAGGACAAATCCCCCCACACACACACAGTGAACCTTTACATGCAGCTCAAATTTTTTTTTCCAAGAAGTGGTGACGGATGCATCTCCCACCCAGCTGGGAGCCCTCTGTGCCAGGGCCCGGCAGATTAGGGGCAGAGCCTGGGGTCCAGGTTCACAGATGATGGGACTCGTGGCATCCTATATATATGGACCATCTGCCTGAGGAGCTGCCCTCCCAAATGGCCAACTGAGGAGATGCTCAGCAAGTCTCTCCCAGACATTCTGATTAACGTGCTTGTGATGAAAGGGCTTTAAATCACAAAACACAATGAAAAGTTGTCATCAGTAACATTAACAGTGCCTCAGAGCTCACTTATGTGATAAAGAGCATGGTGTTCGGAATGTTAGAATGTAAGGTAGTGTTTCTCAAGGTGCGGTCTGCACCACTTCGAGGAGCTCACAGAAGGACGGGATGAGCGCCGTGATGGAGACAGAGGTATTAAACTACGGGTGCACTAGGCAATGCGCACGTACGGGGCACCTAACCTCAGATTTCGGTTAGAGGTGAAGTTTAAGAAAGTTCTCAAGTCTGATTATGTCAGAGGGCAAGAAAGAGCTCCTTGGAGTGGTAAAGAAATTCCCCAGACACAACTGGATGCTGCAGTGTAGGAGACGGTGATGAGAAGTCGTCAGGGAATGTTTAGTAAGGGCCGGGCCCAGTGACAGCAAAGCTTTTTGAGATCGAGGGCCAAAATGCAACCCCAAACCCACTTATTGATTGCAAAGTGCCAATATTGCAGTGAAACCTGAATACTGAAATTTTAGTTTAGAAAAAACAACTCATCCGTTAAGATCTTTTATCTTAAGAGAAAAACACAGTGTCACGCATGCCATAGGTTCGTCACCACTGGCCTTGCCCGTTACCTTAAGACTGGGACAAAATTATGAGGTGACAGGCAGTTGCCAAAGAGCTTAAAGCCATTTAAGCCAGGAAGTGACATTTTGCATTCTATAAAGACTTCTGAGTGCAGTACAGAAGATAGATTGGGGAGCAAATGAGACAGAATAGAAAGAACATTTTAGGAGCATATTGCAGGAATGTATACAGATGGAAGATAATGCTGCCTTCCGCCAAACGGCCGGAGGAATGGAGTCTCTCAAGAGAGACTCGAGTAGGACAGGAATCCAGTGGGACAGGACTTGGCAAGCATTTGTAGATGATTGAAGGAGCTGAGTATGACTCTCAGCTTTTTGCCTCAATGGGTCTTTCTGGGTTAGGGATAGTTGCCATTCTTACAGGTTTTATTTTCTCTCTTAAAGAAGTTTGTGAGAGTCTAGCTTTTTGGCTGAGAGTGCATCAGGGGTTTAAAGAGGGGTCTTAGAGAAAGGAGAGTAATATTGATGAGAGTCATCAAAGAATGAAAGAGCTGAAAAAGAATTTGCAGGAAGTCTGAGGGCCAACAGGAGAGTAGAAAACACACATCTGTAGAGGTGTCACCTCTCAGGACAATTGTGTCATTGTTTCCTCCAGCAGAGTTCAGGTGTCTGGGTGAGGAGCAAGAAGGCAAACAGTAGTGCTGATCTAGGGTTAGAACGTTGCAGAACGACAAGAGGGCTGCGGACTGAAAACTGATAGAAGACTCCAGAGAAAAAAATCACGGGGGCAGGCTTCATATCGTGTCTATTTTCGCAGACAAATAGGAGCCAGAGGAGAGATAAAATAAGTGGTCTACTGTGACGTAACTAGATGCTTTGAGGAAAGAAGTGAAAGCCAGAAAGAAAAACAGCCAGAAGGAACAGTCAGAGTACATGGGAAGTGAGGTTTGGGAAGTGAGGGGTGTCAGTCCTGTCTTTTGTTTTTGCAGGTTACACATAAAACCCTCTTCCTTCCCTTCCTCCTGAAGGACCCCGGGCTTACATTTTTCTAAACCCTGATGGTTCTGGAGAGTAATTGTACCTGGTTCTTCTGATACATCCTGGGTTTGACGCCTGCCACTTACCTTTAGCTTTTTTTTCTTTTTTTCTTTTTGGTTTGTTTGTTTTTCAGTGCTGGGGAGGGAACTCAGGAAGCACCAGTGAACTATCTCCTCACCACACTTTTTTGAGTCAGGGTGTTCCTAAGTTGCCCAGGCTGCCTCCAAATTTGCAATCTTTCTGCCTCAGCCTCCTTAGAAGCTAGTATTATAGGCAGGTGCCACCACTCGTAGCCTAGCTTTTGTTTTGGTTTTCTTTTGTTACCAGGGCATGCTGTACTACTGAGCTACACCCCTAGTACTGCTTTAATTTTTATTTGGAGATGGGAATTGGGCTCAGGGGAATGGTTGTTGGAACGCAGGGTATGAGAGAAATATAGGTACCAGCACTAAACAGTGCAGGAGAGTTGACCACATTTTGTCTCTTCACCTCAGTTTTCAAACAGAGAAGCCCTTTTCAGGAAGCAGCCAAAAGACACAATGTTTGCACAAATGAACATGATGTCATGTAGAAAGCATTTGAATACTTTTCATAATTATTTTCTGCCTTAGGAACTATGCTTGTGCGGTATAAAGCAACATCAGCAAACATAGCTGGGCCTGGGAAGACTTCTACTTCTCTGCAGGTAGATTAATGAGAGAAGAGAAGTATCACAGAAAGAAGGGTGCCATTTCGGTTTTTTGCTCATTAGCAAGAAATCATCTAGGAAAAGAATTTGTGTCTTAGAGATAAAAGAGCTGCAGGCAAAGTACCTAATACAGAGACTGGCACACTCTGTAGAGATCGCTAAGTGTGGGTTTTCTATTCTCCCCTTAATAGGACAACTCAGCATTAATATATTCAGTATTAATTAAAACATTAATAAGGATGTTTGAAAATTCTACACACAAATTGAAACTGTGAAAATATAAACACTTTTGCTAAAAAGGAATTAGTTACCCACGCTTTATGCTTTTGGTAGATGGTTTCCAGCATCACATTCAGGAAATCAGATTAAGCAGAAAAATGTATGTAATTCTATGGTTTAACTTTTCTCCCAAAGTGTGATGGTCTGGGACATTCTAAGAAATTACTGCCAAAGCTGGAGTCTTGAAAGTCACAAAAGGATGAGACACTGGATGAGTCAAGATGAAATTGAACATGAGGTTCTCAAAATCAGAGGTCCCTAACATCGACATTCCTCTTTCAGCATGGTATTTTCAAAGATTTCTTTCCCTTCCAGGGCAGCACCCTAATTATTGCTTAGCTTACATTTTCTTCCATCACTTCTATGGTTAGTGTTTTCCCTGCTCTCTGCTTGTTTTAGTTCCTCTTTCGAAAAGCCAAGGTTGCTCCTTTCAACTTCCCTCTCACTTGTCATTTTGGAATTTACACCCACCATGCTGACCGAAGCAACTAACTCAGGAGTACTCAACTTAGGTTGTTGTTTAATGAAATAGCTGGGCCAAGACGGGCTTTTGTATGCTCCTTGGGATTCTAAAAGTGTTTCCAGGAATAATAGCATCAGTGGACAGAGTTCAATCCCCTCTGACCTCAGGCCTCAAGCCTTCCTTCCTCTTTTCTATCCACACCCATTCCCGCGTTGATCTCATTCAGTTTTGCAATTTTAAATATCCTCTCCACACTGGTCACTCCCAAAGTTATGTATGTGGTCCAGACTTCTCTGAACTCTAAACCCACAGATCCAACTTGCTCCGCTGTATCTTCCCTTCGATGACTAATAGGCAACTCAAACTCAACATGTCCAAGCTGAGCTCCCGGTATTCCTCCCCAGATCTGCCTCCCCTAGGGGCTTCTTCATGTCAACCAAGGGAGCCCCCACTCTTCCAGGTGCCAAGCTGCAAACATCCTTGCTTCTTTCTTCCACACTATACCCAACCTGTCCTGTTGCCTATGAGTCACTCAAGTGGAGAAACTGAAAAGGAAGCCGAATCTGTGGGGTTAGAGTTCAGAGAAGTCTGGATCAAATCCATCAATTTAGGAGTCATTGGGGTACAGATGATATTTAAAGCTATGAAACTGGATGAGATCATCCAGAGAGTGGGTGTGGGTGGAAAAGAGGAAGGTCTGAGGACTGAGGGCAGAGGGGATTGAACTTTGTGCTCCATTACTCTTGGCTTTTTATAGAAAAGAGATTCAGGACCCAACCATTTTCACCATTTCCACTGTTGTCCTCTGTCCACACATCACCATCAGATCTAGCCTGAATTACTGCAGCAGCATTCAAACAGGTCCTTGTCACACACTCCCTCCCTCTTTGGTCTTCTCTTAATGCACAAGCCAAAGTGTTCCTATTTGAAATAGATCGTATCACGCCTCTGCTTAAAAACCCAGTGGCTTCCACCATTCAGTAAAAACTAATGATGCGATAGGTAAGCGCAGATGAATGTATGGTCCAGATTACTCTGAGAGTGAACAAGGATGCTAAAATATTCAACTTGAACTGAGCTGCGGGTCATCTCACGATTTCCATGCTTCTCCATCCAGTCTCAGGTCTCACAAGCTCAGCTGCAGCTCCTGTTCCTGAAGGTCCCAGGCAGAGCTGCTCAGGGACTCTGCTCCTCACGTCCCTGCATGGCTCACCGTTCTTTTCCTTCCCTCAGGACCTTATTTAAAAGTCTTGGTGAGGCTTTTCCTGGGAGCTGTATCTACACGTTACCCTCCTCACCTACATCCTAGTCCCTTTCCTTGCTTTCTTTATTTAGTTTTGCATCGATCACTACCTGAATAGTATATCTGTTTTACTTACTTAGCATCTTACATTTCAAAGGTAAACACAAGGGCAGGAAATTCTGACTTTTGCTCTGTATTTCCAACTCCTGGCACACAGGAGGCACCTTTCAGATATGTATAGGGAAAAAAAAAAGGAATGAAAGGATTAGTGTTTAAAGAGGTGGGTACATTCAACGCAGTTAATAAACACCATATTATTATTTTATAGTGACTTTCACTGGAATTCAGTCCAATGAACGCATTTTGGACATTTGCCCCTCACGGAGTTCTGTATGGGGGTGCAGAGGCTAAGAACTGGGAGCCACAGAATAAGCACAGGTATCAACAGGATGATGTCCTGCAGACAGCCAACTCTATGGGAGTAAAGGAGATAGGGGTGGGGGGCAACGGTTACACCTGAGTGGCACGGAGTGCAGAGGAGGGAGCGGTCATGCTCATCGAGTTTTTAACACTTCCGATTACTGATCAAAAGTGACTGCTTCCTACTTCCCGATGTGAGCCATCTTCCTTATCTTCCAGAGCACCCCCGAGCCCTCGGACCTCCACTGGGGTCCTAGAGTTCTCCGCTCCTTGGAGCTGCCCCCTATGCCAGCTATGCCTGCCTTCTGGGAGCCTGTCCCTCTCTGTTCTTCGCTCCTGGGCCTTCATTTTTCCATCAGTCATTAAAATAATGCAACGCTTTACAATCTGATTTCTCAAAGTTTCCAAACTACAAATAGAACAAGTGAAAAGCAAATAAATGCTAAACGCACTTTTTAAAAAATAGCCAGGAACCATTTGTTTTGGGTGAAAAAAAAATCCATCCTTTGAAACACATACATAAATAAATAAATGAAATCACTTACTGAATGAATATCTGGGTTTGTTCTCATTTTTATGTAGCTTCTTCAAATAATGTTAACTGATAGCTGCTCTGTAGACTTTCTTTAAACCAAAGTCATAGTTTGGAAGCATGCTGTCAGAAATCTCTAATTTCACACCTAAAGGAAGGGAATGGCCCTAGGGCATGTATAATCAAATTACATAAATATATATATTTTATTTTCAAGTAAATTCAACAAAGTTATAGCTGAGAATATGCTTCATGATGATACGCTAATACATTAGATGACTAAATTAGAAAAATTACTAGTCACTAGCTAGATATAAAATATTTATTCCCCTCGCCTGAAAAACAAAACAACCAAAAAGCATGCTGAATGGTACCAAAGAACTATATACTCATTCCCATCTATCTTATTTCAACTGATCTTAGGTAATAATAAGCACAAATAGTTGTTCGTTATAACTGTTGTAACTTTTTTTTTTTGTCTTTTTGAGAGAGGGTCTCACTATGCAGTTCAGGCTGGTCTGGAGCTCACTTTGTAGCCCAGGCTGGTCTCACAACAATCCTCCTGCCTCAGCCTCTGTAGTGCTGGGGTTACAGGCGTGTGCCACCACACCCAGCTTGTTATAACTTTTTATCTAATGTAAAAAAAACACTAATTTTATCAGGCAAAGTACATGCAACCATATTTTCCATTAAACTGTCAGTTATAGACAATTCCTAACAATCACCCCAGCAATTTGGCTTAGTTTTTTCTTTGTTTTTTATATTTTGAAGTTATAATAAAGCTTAATTGTACAACTAACTTCAAAGAGAACTAACTATCACTGTCTGGCATAGGTTAGCTTATCACTTATTTGACTCTGACTGCGTTACTTTGACTTTTTGGTCTGCAAGGGTGTTAATGTTGATACCCTACTAATGAGGTTCTAATGAGGCGGAGGCATGCAGTACACTTCACAGGGCACCTGGTTCTTGGGAAGGCTTGGTAGACTCTTGGTGACACGTGGTGACAGTCATGACTTAGGATCGCTGCTGTAAAGAGTAGCCATGACCAGATTTCTGCACTTGAAGAAAACAAGTAACTAACCAGAGAGCACTGCTTCGAAAGCATCGCTACTCCTACACTGTTTTATATTTTAAAAAATTCTAAATATAGCTTAACATATAAATGCAAATACCTGGAAAACTCAATTAAGCAATTTACTGTTTTCTGCACATTTGCACCGTGCTGATTTATCATCAGGTAATGACTGCAACACAATGCTTTCAGTGACCTAAAAGGACAAGTCAATGCTTGGATATTGAAGGTCTTTTCATCTACACAATAATTAGGGGAATTAGTCATGTACAACCTCGTATGATTTAGTGAATAATTCCATAAATTCCCATTAGTTGGTTGTAAGGGTTTTGAAAGAAAAGAATATTATAGTTTTTATGTCTCTTACACTGTCTGACTCGGCACAAAGAATTTCAACTTAGTGTGTCTAATGGGAGTAGCACTGGACTAGAAGTCAGGAAATACAGATTTCAGCTGAGTGATTATAGACAAGCCACTGATGCTTTTCTTAGACTTCAGAGTGCTCAGGGGTAATATTCTTTTCCATTGAGGACATTTAGATTCCTTTTCAAATGCTCTCATTCTAAGAGACACTAGCAAAACAGATTTGGATTGGCTAGTAAACACTATAAAACTGATTTTTGATTGATGTATGTCATTAATACTCAACTTCATTTTACTATATCTACAGTTTGTAGGAAATGTAAGCCTTAATTGTAGATGTTGTTCACTCCTGAAAACTCTCTATGAACTCAGAGTTCTTGTGGAGCATTCTTTCAAACAAAAATCCTTCAATCTGCTTTAATAACAGCAAACCCTTTCATGCTTGTATTCTCTACCCCTGGTTCTGTTGTACTTTCTCCTTAGTATTTATCACAGTGATACACTGTATATTTTATTCATTTGTGTTTCCTCTCTCTCCCTCTCTCTCTGTCTCTCTGTCTCTCTCTCTCTTTCTTTTCCTGCCTCCCCACTTAGAATCTAAGTTTCATGAGGACAGATTTTTATATGCTCGGTTCACTGCTATATCCCTAGTACTGGGAATGGGATCTGACACATAATAGTTGAAAAGTTATTTGAATGAATGCATAAATAAACATTATTTAAGACCCTTTACTACTTGCCCTATATCATAACTTATCTTTTATGACTGCTAGCTCAGTGTTTCCATGTTAACCAGAATTTCTGCGTCTCCCTCTGCCACTTAAGGATCTTCTCTTCCCCAAACCCTGCTTGTTCTATCATCCATCCATTCCATCCAGCTATTCAGTTATAGATTTCTTGACAGCTTATGTGAGCCAAGTAACATGACAAATTCTGGGGATACAGAAGTGAATGAGCCCAACACGACCTTACCCTTGTGAACAATCCCATCTATTCAAGGGCTGCTCAGGGACCCAGATACTCTCTGGGTTCTTGGCCTTCCTAACCACTGTCTCTGACTTTACAGCCCCCTTTGAATGCTGTAGATATTTGTCATGCCCCACAAATGACTCTGTGGCTTGGTTGGTTGCTATCTGACTTGTAGAGCAAGTGATTCTCCCTTCCCCTTTGATGCTGTCTCCATCACTGGACAGTTGCATTGGGTCACTGGGTAGATTTTGCTTCCCGAATGGAGTTGATCCAAATTCCAGCTCCGTGAGGCCTGACTGTGTGGGGCCTAAAATAGCTTGCTGTGTGACCCCCACTTGCCTGTGTTTTCTGTTCTCGGGGGTGATCGGAGGGTGCGTCTTGGCATCCCAAAAGAGAGTAATTAATCCATCACCGTTAGCTTCAAGGTTATTATTATCTACTTCTCCTCCAAAATAAATGACTAAGCCTCCAAAGGACAGAGAATCTTGAAATCAACCCTCGCTGAGCCCCAGAACTGTTTGTGTCTGGCACCAGGGCTTTGGGAGCACTGGCTCCACTCCAGCCTTTCCCACTTCGTGGTTTGTGGATCTGTGAGGTCCTGAAAGAGGGTAACTTGGAGTCTGCAAAAAGATGGGACCATAGCCCAGTAAGTTTGGCAATGACACTGCCTATTTCTCCCACTTGGGGTATACGGTGAATAACAGGTCCATTTGCATGTTTATAAACATCCAACTTTGTTAAACCCAGTTGCTAGGGTTTGAATGTGTCCTCTAAAAGTTCATGTGTTGGCTGGTCGTGATGGTGCACACCTGTAATCCCAGCACTTGGGAGGCTGAGGCAAGAGGATAGCTGTGAGGTTGAGGCCAGTCTAGGCTACATAGTGAGGCCTTGTCTGAAACAAACAAAAGTCCAAAAGCAAAACAAAAAAATACAAGTTTGTGTGTTGCAAACTTCATCCCCAGTTGGATCTGCTCGTGGTGTTCAGAGGTGACGACTTTGGGAGGATGATGGCATTAATGCTGTGCAGACAAGGACACTCACTGTCTCTGTCTCTCAGGTGACACCCTTGTGGCTGTAGGATGCAGCAACAAGGTCCTCACCAGAGGTGGAGCAGATCCGGGCTCCGTGCTCCTGGGCCTCTCAGCCTCCAGAACCGTGAGCTGAATACACTTCCTTACAAATCACTCAGGCTCAGGTAGTGAGCTGCAGCAGCAGAAAATAGACTAAGACACCAGTCAGTGTTTCCAGCCTAACCTGACGACTGAATCCTTTAATCGTAGGTGACCAGTGACTGTTTAGAAGCTGTCACTTCTCGGGAGAAACCTACTGGGCAGATCCTTTCTCCTCTTCACATGGTACCTAAATGAGCTGCAGCAAATGGCTTCAAAAGCGTGAGGCAGGCAGAAGGCGGGCACAGCGCTCTCTGCCAGCAGTTCTAGGGGACCCTTCACAGAGGGAGAACTGAGTTTCATGGAAGAAATATAGACTCCAGGTCAGAAAACTTGGAACTTGGTCCTCGAGCTGTCATGGAGCTCACCAGGTGTTTTTGGGCAAATCGTCTTAGCTCTGAACTACTTAGCTCTGAATCTTGTTTCTGGGGAAGGAGACCAAGTCTAGGATATAACCACACCCTGGTCTTTGAAACTGCCAGCCAGTCTAGGAAGTCTGGGTAGCAGGTTCCTCTTTGGTTTGAGAAGTGCTCTTCTGGGGTGGGTGGTGTAGCTCAGTGGATAAAGCACTTGGCTAGCATGGGCGAGGCACTATTCCACTCTAATTCAGAAAGGAGAGATTAGTTCCCAAATGTCCGTCTTCCAAAGGAAGGAAATTCTATAATGGACTAACATACACTTGCAAATAATGCTCTGGGAGAACTAAGTTGTACTTGATGTGATGTAAAGTTTAGTTTTTGTTTGCTCGGAATTTGATGTAAGCATTGATGACAGTAAGTATCTTAAAGAAGAAGGATTTTTGCTTCCGCTATAGGTTAGGTAAGTGTTACTTTTGTCATCGTTAATTAATCTCTGGACTGTTGTAATAAATTCAGTGTGATTCTTGCCAAGCCAGGGTGGCTGCCATCTGCTTACTGAAACTGCGTGTTGCTGCTTCCCAGCTGCACACGACTGGTAGCAATGAGATGCAGGCAGCAGACAGAACTCTATGGGTCAATTCCAGGGCAATCTGTGCGTGTGAGCCACGCATCTGTACTGACACAGTGTTCGACACATAAGGAAGCAATGAGACTAACTCACCTGTCTCTTTCCTGTCCTGGTATCTTTAAAAATTTCCATCGTGGTAGGAGACAAATGGGCTCGTGATATTAAGGAGGGACCACAGTGCCAGCAGCACTGTTTCTAGTGGACTCTTCAGGGTGCAAGAAGACCATATAACTGACGATGTGGCCCAATTTCTATGTGCCAGTGGGAATGGGAAGAAGTTTCCAAACCAACCTGTTCATCAGGCCCCTGCGTGAGCACTGTCCCCCACCAACCCACAGGGAGACTTAGCAGCCCTGAGTACAGAGCCTGACACATAGCGAGGACTCAACAGGTGCTTATTAAATACATAAACGGCTGCTAGCAGGGATGCAGCTTAGTGTCTGTATCACCCTAATGTGTGCATTGTATGTACACCCCACTTTCCCAGCCTTGGTACTACTGACATTTTGAGTTGGATGATTCTTTGCTGGGGCTAGGGAAGGGAACGCTGTCTTATGCACTGTCCTAGGGTGAGTAGCATCCCTGGCTTCTACCTAGCCAATGGTGTCCTTCTCCACCCCAAAATGTCTTCAGAAGTTGCCAAATGTCTCAGTGTCCCATGGTAGGAGGATGTGACATTGAGACATTCGTTAGGAACCACTTCATCTATATATTCATGACATGCACCAGAACCAGAAAGATAACACTGCCTGTCCTCTTTTTTCTTCTGAATTGCTATTTTTTGATCTACCTATTGTACGTATGACAGTCTCTTTAATATGCTTTTAATCAGCCTTTAATCAGCAAATGATCTCATATGACTAGTAGAAACTCTCTAGGTACTGTTACCTAAGTTAAAAAGACTTGTTTCCCATAAGGGGGAAGGAAAATACTTAACAAAGAGAAAACATTCCATACAGAAATTGTACCAGTAGCCAAGGAGGCTTTTTCGCAGAATAAGTTTGAGCTGATCTTAGACGCAGGATAGAACTAAGTTCCTAAACTGGAACAGATGTGCCTGTGAATCCAAAAGGAACCTTTCTGTCTAAAAGCAAAACAAAACAAAACAAAAAAACTTACCTTCATTTGCTTGCTATGCACTTTTGGAATTTTAATGATAAAACTCCAGTGTTGCACAAAGGTATCCTTCTAACAGATTTTCTTTTTTTTTGTCTGGGGGCTTTGTTTCTATTTACTTCCTATTTATGTCAACGGTATCAGGAAGATGCCAGTATGGGCTCCAGGAATAGGCTGTCTCAGTAATGTCACCCTCAAAAACAGAACTAGTAGTGCTGTTAATGGAAGAATCCAGTAGCTTTTGAATCCTCTAATGCTGAGGGATGATGTGTGTCTACTCTTTCTCAAAATGGAAAAAACATAGAATCCTAGAATTCTGACTTAAACCCAGCCAGTGGGCAATCTGCTTGAAAATGACTAAACATCCACGGCTAAGGGTGAGGAATAATTTATGACAAATAAAGCTCATGAAAAATTCTAATTTCCTTCATGTTGCTACAAGTATGGCTTCATACTTTAAAAAAAAATGTGGGCTGGTAACATTTTTCTGCCTCACTTTACTTACAGTGCAGCGTTAAACAGATGCTCTTACCTCGCCTCCAGTGCACGGGAATGGACTGGAATACCTCGAGGTGCAGAGAGCTCCCTTCTTGACAACATCATCTTCCAGGCCAAAGGTAGCTGAGCAGTTAGTTGCAAAGTACTTGTAAGGCTTCCAAGTCTTTCCAAAGTCCTGGGACCGGTCCAGCACCATGGCTGCTGGCCTGGGGGACTTGAACACCATGATTAGGTGAGTGAAGTAGAATTCAGCTTCCAGGTCTAACTGGATCTTTTCTCTGTGCACATCCTCTGCAGACTGCCACCACGTGCGAGGAAACCGGAAGGGCGAGTCTGCCATGGCGGCCGGTAGGTGAGCCAGGTGAGGGTGGGCAGCGTTGCACTTGTCGCACTTGGGCTGCCGGCAAGTGCGATCAGCATTCTCGCTGTAGAAGCAGTACAGTTCAGTGCCGTTCTGACCGCAGGTGCTGTCTGCCCAGAGTTTTCTCCCTAGAGCCAAATTTCCCATGCGAGGGTTACAGGCTTTTTCACAACGGGAACTCGCTCCAACTACTCCACTCAGTCCTAAGGAGGGGAAAGCAAATGTCATTACTCAGGACAAACCCCGTGGGGGAAAGAAAGCTCTTTTCTCTACCTGGTCCACCTACACCAGTCAAGGTATCTGCAAAGAGCCTGAGACTTTCCATAAAGAGAAATTCTAGCATGTTTGATCATGGACACTGCTCTGTATTCACAGTGCATTTGTATATATCGAGTATGTGCATTTTATTTCTTATGCTCGGATGTAAAATCCACATAAGAGGAAAAAAATCACTTCAGGTAAAGGGTGAGGGAAAGAAAATACACACATGGGGTGAAGAAGATTGACAGAATATTTTCAAGTACTTTGCTTTATAAATGTTTTCAATTTTGGAAATGCTTCTGAAGTTCACAAATTACACCAAAAATGTTTTTTTTAAAAAACCTAATTTAATTTTTCAAATGCAAGTTGAGCCCTTCTATTTGATTATCTGACATATTTATTATGAGAATGCACTCAGTAGGAAATGGAGAATTCTATTTTCTTTCTGTTTTTAAGGCAATGAAGAGGTCAGTTCTCTAGGAAAAGTAGTATGAGAAATTGAGTACATTGACAATGGGACCTCATTTAGGGAGGCAAAGTTGGAGACTGTAGGATCTCAAACATGCAATATCCATTTGTAATATTAAGTAAATGTAACTAAGAAAAGCCCACCTCTAAACTGCTAACAGATGGAAAGGCTGATTTCTCAGGTTGCACAGTAGTTACCTGTTTGCTTAACAGGAGGCTGTTTCTAGCCTAGCAGCCGCTGTTCACCATCACCTTTAGCCACTGCCTATGAACCTTCTTAAATATGCTCTGAGGGGCTGGGGATTTAGCTCAGTGGCGTAAGTGCCTGCCTGGCAAGTGTGAGGTCTTGAGTTTGATCCCCGATACCAAAATATACTCTTGCTCCCAAACAGAGGTCCAACAGGCCTTAATATTGCAAAATCACTTAAGATGACAAGCATGAGCCACTTGTTAGCATTCTGACTACATATCCTAATCCTTTAAGTAGGACTTGTCATCTTCATTACGCATACCTTGAGTAAAACCATCTATTTTAAAAGCCAAAACAGAGAGGGGGAAAAAATAAAAAAGAAAGAAAAGGAAACTGAACCCCAAATTGAATGGCTAATTGAATGTTTCTGTTTAGTTCTGCTCAGTTCAGAGGGAGCAGGTCTGAGCTGCTATCACCCTGGCGTTGGAGGGAACCAGATGACAAGTTTGGCTGAAACGGAGGCTTGCACACACTGACTGTTACCATCATGCAATCAAAGCAGAGGGCTTCTTGGGGCATTATTTTTTAAAACATCAGTGAAAGCATGCAGGACACCCGGATTCTATTTGCCATTGTTCTGATTAGCTGGGGCAACAGTTGCTTGTGGCCAGAATCACACAGACACACAGTGTGCTATGACTCACCTGTAAAGCATTTCAGGGAAAATCATATACTGCCTGTACAAGTATTTTTGACTTGAAACACTTGCCCTGTAATATTTATTTACAACCTCTTGATTGCTGGCATGTTTTTACCATAACACGGTTTGAAAAGGGAAAAGTTTATTAAAGTTCATTTTCCTGCTGAGGAGCCTGCATTAAGGCAATAAGGGTGTACATGAAGGGAGAATTAAAGCAAAATCGTAGACCTTTAACAGCTCTTTGGAGAAATACTGAGACAGCAATTACTCCTTAAGTAAGCCCAGACAGTATTTGCTAATAATAACCAGTAAGCAAAGTACTTAGAGATCCCTAAAGAAGGGATCGTCCAAGTATAGCCAGGATGCTCCTGCGACTCTCATGGTTTGGGATGCAGTCTCTGCCGCTTGGATTTTCCTGAGGAAGAGCGGAAGAAGCCGAAGGGAGAGAAGCGTCCTGGCCTCTAACCACGCACCCCTTCCTGGAGGAGGCGAGGCCGTCGGGGAGAGCGGGCAGCGCCCCTCGTTTTTTTTCACCCTTTGCCCACACAGCTGCACTTATGCCTCACTGGAAACCAGGTGACTCTCACGGGGGAGAGCGGGGAGTAGAACGGGCTCCCGAATTTAGAAACAGTGACCTGGGAACTGGTGGCCTAGGGCAGTCCAAGAAAGCCAGGGCAGGAGCGGGCGGGAGCGGGCATCTGACTACACCTCCGCCGCTGGTCCAGTTACCGAGACCCGGCGCGGACCCGCCTCCGACCTCCCGCAGAGCCCGGCCAGGGTACCAGTTCCCCGGGCGGCCAGCCAGCTCGGCGCAAGGCGGTGGCCACCGCCTACCGTCCCGCTCCGGCGTCCCACTGCGTTCTGGCCACTGCCCCGGGAAGGCGCTCGCCCGCCCCGGGTGGCCCTACCTGGCGCCCCGGTGCCTGGCGCGGGGTCGGGAGGCCGCGGAGGTCGGCGATCGCTCTCCGGGAGTGGCCGCCCCGGCCCACGCGCGCCCGGGTCGCCGGGCCACCCCTCCCCGTCCCTCCTCAGGCCATGAAGTGCCGGGGGATGGCGAGCCGGGTCCTTTGTTCCCTCACCCAGGGGAAAAGCAGTTTTGCAACAAACCACGGCGAGAAAGAAGCTCTGGCCGCGGCCACTCCGGCAGGGTGTACCCGGGATCTCGGGTTTTCCAAGGGCAAGTGCATCTCATTTTGGGGGAAAAAAATACATACATGTATATCAGTAGGATTAGAAAGTGCGGCGCCCCGGGAGAGGAGGGGAACATGGCCACTCGCTCCATCCCGGGGTCCCAGCTCTGCCTCCCTGCGCCCCGCGCCCGAGCCCGGCTGCAGAGGCGGCGAGGGGAGCCCGCGCGTCACCACCCACCTGCGGCCACCGCCGAGCAGCCCCAGAGCAGCAGGATCCGCGCGCAGCCCCCCATGGCCGGGAGGCGCCGAGGGCCGGGCCGGGCGCTCGAGTCCGCGGTCACTTGGCGCCGGGGCCGCGCTGGGCGGCGGGGTGACGCTCGCGCGCCGGCCTGGCGGGGCCGGGGCACCTCGGGGGCGGCGGGAGCCCGGGGACCATAGCCGGCCGGCCGCGCTCCCCGCCCAGCGGCCCTGGGGCTCCTGCGCCCGCCGCCGCCCGCCGGCCTCGGCGAGACCTTTCACTTCCCAGCCGCCGCCGCCTCCGGGGCGTCCTCCTCCGCGCGCACCACCTCCGCAGGCCGCCGCGCCGAGGTCCGGTCCTTCCCCTTGGGCAGCGCCCCGGGATGCATTTTTATTGCACCGACTCCGCGGCGCTCGGGTGCCAGCCCTCCTCCCCTCGCACCTCCACCCCTTCCTCCGCCCGCCCCCCGTGCTTGACAGCCGGGCGGTGCAGCCCGCGAGGCCGGGTCGCCGCCTCCGCCCCGGGAAGGGGTCCCCCCCACGGCAGGACCCGCCTCGGTCCTCGGGAGGGGTCCCCATGCCCCGCCCGCGCCCCAGATGGATCCGCCCCCGGGCCCGCCCCCGCCCCAGCATGGGTCCCCCACGCCCCGACCCCACCCAGGTTTGGGTTCCTCCAGTTCAGACCCCACCCCAGGATGGGCCCCCGACGTTCTATCCCACCCCGAAATGAATGCCCCACGCCCTGGCTCACCCTTTGCCCCGCACCCCTCCCGGCGCACGCCCTGTAGCTCCCTGCGTGACCCCCCTGGTGCCCTCTGGCACCCACAGGCCTCCCCTGGGAAGCAGGCTCCCACCTTCTCCCGGAACATTCCTGAGAGCAGTTGACTCCCCGTTGGTCAGGTTGGGGCACGCCAAGGGGCTCAAAAAACCGCGAAACAGGCTAGCGCCTACTGTGCACATCTCCCAGCAAAACAAGCCTTCCCTCTGCCGCCCGCCACCCCTTCGCCCAGAGTCCCGCGATCCCGGCGCGGAGCCCCCAGTTCAGTCTGGGGCGCTGGCCCCTAGCGCTAGCTGACCGCTTAGCTCAAGGTGGGCTCTCCTCTGCCGCCCGTTAGGGATGCGAGGGCATCCCAGCTACACAAGCTGCCTGCACGGTCGGCGGCTGTGCCCATTTTGTTGTAAAAGATGTCCTCTCATCAAACTCGAGGTGCTGAAAGAAAACGACGAGCTCGCGGGCCGTTTAAGAAAACCTAGTCTAGGGGTAGGGGTGTAACAAAGAGCGCTCTAGGGTCCTTCCCCGCAGGCTCCCTCTGCAAAATATGATGTTCTGTGAAACAAGGTTATGAAATAACTTAAGGGGAACGGTTCAGTACCAACCACAAGCAGCTAACTGTAGCTAGAATTGCTCAGGCTGGTGTTTATGAAAGGAGATTAAATAGCACTTGAGTCTGGAACTTTTGCACATTCAGTGAAAATTTAATTCTGCTTACATATCCAGGGAAATTGGCAAAAGTTGAATCGAATGCAATCTTGTACTGCAGCATTCATTTTGTGCCTTTGAATATTTTCCAGAAAAGTAACTACTCTACAGATATGGTCCAGTTACTGTGTGTGTTCCAGACGAGGAAAATGCAGAGCTTCGGGGCAATGTAGATGTGATTTATAATGACCTAGCCAGGAACATGCAAGAAGTTTATGTTTCCCAGAAGGAACTAGGTGGAGGTCAGCGTAATCCACTTGGGAGACATTAAAATTATTCTTTTGGCCAGCACTGGGAAGGGGCAAATGGTATGGGACAGTGATTTGTATCATATCATTCACTTTAGAAGACACATCTTTTGAATATTCAATCATTAGCCATATTAGGGTTTTCTTTCTCATACATATGCTGCTAATGAAGTCATTGAAGCACCTCTCTGTTATTTGTATTAAATGAATGATAGGAAGTTATAATAGCCTAAAGCTTTTAGCACAAATATTAACCTAATGGCAGAGAGAGGGAGAGAGAGAGAGAGACAGAGAGAGAGAGGGGAATATTATTAACTTCTGAGTCTACTATATTCAGGCAGAACTACTGCATTTCTCATTACAAATTTCAAAAAGCATTTGTCATCTGCACCAATTCTACCCTGATAATACACTGTCTTGATGGCTCTGTAACTGGTTCTTATGGGCTTTCCTTTAACAAGACAGTAACTTAATGGTGGAGCAGTCTGTATGAAACATTATTGTTTTTCTTGTAGTCCCCATTATTAACTGAAAACACTTGCCAGAAATATTGTAAATGCTCACTACATGTTTTTGAGTGAGTTATGCTAAAACTATTCTATTCTAAAAAATGGATTTAGGAAAGTTATCCATAAAAGAGCCCTTCAGGACCCCGCTTAAATTATTTATGCACTTTTAATATGTTTGGTTCTGATGTTTTTCTGGACCACAGGATTTTAGAAGTAACACATTAGAATGCAGCAAGATTCTGTGAAAGGCAAGGGTTTAGTGGGGCAACCCAGAAATAGGGAGGGTGGGGAAACTATAAAAAGCAGACAGCTATGGGGACAAAACAACAACAAATCTGAAACTCACGGAGTAAGTCCAGTTTCTGTTCTGAGAAATTTGTTCTTGAAGATCTGAAGTCAAGTTTTATCCCTTTCTTGATGATCCCCTTCTCCAAATGTCTGTTCGGTCACCCATATGACGTGATATCCAAGCCTTAATCAGCCCTCTTCAAATGTGTGCCTGTTTGACCTACTCTGTGTACCTAGACTCAGCTCCAGGTTTGTCTGATCAGTGTAGAGCAAAATAGAATAGTCCCCTTCTTAGGTACAGGGCTTATATTTCTCTAACATATAGATGCATTAGCAGCTTTGTAATGTTGGCTGGTTTATCCTTGAAGTCAACTGAAATCCTTTTCACAAATATTGATGCCTTTCGAAGTCATTGAGAAAAGATAAAACACAGAGAAAAGATTTTCAGGAAAACACATTGCATGTAGTAAGCATTCAATATTAATTTAAAGAGCAAATCAACAAATTCAAATTGCTACATTTTGAAAATGGTTAAAATCTAAAAAAAAATTTAAGTCTTTAATGAAGTATCTGTTTTCTAAAAACATGATCACTTCTATGGAAAATGTGACTCTTTGACAACGCTGTACACCTGTGACATTAGTATCCAATTCCAAGGAAAGGAAGGACTTTGAAAATAGTGATATTTTTAGTGTACCTAGAATCCTTCCTCTGTGAAGCCAGAAACATTATCTCATCTATCCTCACAACACTGATGTGTAGGAGGGAACAGAAATAGCTGTCCCTATTTACACAAAGCAAAAAGTGATAGGAAAGATGTCGGTGCTGGACTTAGATCAGAAACACATACTGGGAGGTAGGACCTCGGTTTACAGATCAAAAAAAAAAAAAAAAATCTCTGATCCATCAATTTTCCACGAGTATAATTCTGTCTTTCAAACTGGAAGACCATGAGGAAGACTGTTGCCATTGAAAGAATTTTATGTTTTGTTTCCTACCTGTCCTGTGACCTTTGAACGGCCCATAGGAACATCACCTTGGCACTTTCCTTAAGCTCTAATCTAAGCCTCTTGCCAGTGGTGCGGTTGCTTATTTCATGTGCTTCCTGGCTACAGCTGCTCATTCCTAGGAAAAGGGTGAGGCCTTTGAAAATACATGTGCTCTTCCAGGAAGGGACCCAGTACTTTTGTTTAAAAATGCACGCATGCACTCTCATGTTCAAATGAATTATCTGGAACCTAGAACATTTAAACAAACAAGAACAGTTCTGCTGTTATTACAGGGATGGCTACTGCTGACAGCATTCGGTCCACGCACTTTGTAAACTTTTTCTCTAGGTGGCCATTAGCTAAAACTTTCTACATGTTGTGCTCTTTCTGACACTGGTGAGAAGTTGCGCCAAGATGAATTACTACTATTTTTTTTTTAATGTAGGGAAATAGAGAAAAGAAGCGATCACTGAAGGCCTTGCAGAGATACAAAAACAGTCAACAGTATGGGCTAATCGCTTTTATTTACATGTGGTTGAGAGCATGAATTATGGGATCTGACCCCCGGGCTCTGCAGGTGACAAGCTGTGTGACAGTGACTGAGTTACTTAACCTCTCTATAGCTCCTTTCCACATTTGCCATTAAAAATATACCAGTGCCTAATTTGTAAGATTATTATGAATATTAAATGAATTAATATTTATGAAGTGCTTGGAAAAGTACAGGACTTACAGAAAACACATTGCTTTGTTAGGTACATAAAATACTAAAATATTGCTGCATCAGGTATATACAATCTCTTTTGATCTGCCCTGAAATTCTATAGTTATGTATGCATATGAGGTGTGATAAAAAATATGGTGAATGTTTACATTTTTAAAAGATTATTAAAATAAAAGACACATCACCATTAATCTCCCTCAAAATAATTCCCCTTACTTTGAGCACACTTATCCCATCATTCTTGCTGCTTTCTGAAGGAGTTCGGGGAGTCCTTTCATGAGTGTCTGTATGAGGTGTGTTAAAAAATACAACTGCTGCTGCTATTGCCATCTTATGATAAGGGAGGCTTGTGAAAACATTACCATGTGTCCTCATCCACCTTATTCGCCAGATATTGGACCATGCAACTTCTGGGCCTTCCCCAAAGTCATAATGACCATGAGAAGTAAACATTTGGAATTGATTAGGCTATTGAGGCAGCTACAGCTGCACAGCTAAAGACCATCACGAAAGAGGACTCCTAAGAACTGCTTCAGAAAGCATCAAGAATGATGGGATTAGTGTGTTTGAAGCAAGTGGGAGTGTCGTAAGAGAGTTAACTGTAATGTGTCTTTTTCTGTAATAAATTTTAAAATTTAAATATTCACTGTACTTTTCCCATCACATGTTGTAGATAAACATTTTGTAGACAGAAGCTAGTTGCCCTGGCTTAATTTTAAATGTTGCTTTCTATCAGTGAAAGACCTTGTATAGGAGATGAAGGTACAAAGCAACCAACGGTCCCTTGCTGGAAGGAGAAAGGAGTCAGCACCGAAAGTGCAGCAGTAATCTATTAAATGTTGTTGTAGTCAGGGTTTACAAGGGAAAACATCTAATAGAGGACATATAATTTATAGGATTATTTTATAATATTCACTCAAAGAGTCAAATGCAAAAGAGTGCAGGAGATCTGTCCACACTCTAGAGACCAAAAGAATCCAGCTGAGGGCCTGGATCCCATAGCAGTGTCCTCTGAATCCAGCTAGAGACCTAGAGCCCACAACAATGTCTCATGCAAGTCTGTGTCAAGGATCTGCCCTGGGAAGGCCCAAAGGTCAGTGGTGGAAGCTAGAAAGTCTGAGCCAGTGGGATGAAGGATTTGTGCCAGCAGCTGCGGGATCTGCACTGGAGCCAGGAAGTGATGCTCAAGGTAAGGACCAGAGCTCCCCTGAAAACTACAGCCATCCTCAATGACAGCGATGTCTCAAGCTCCTCCTATGATAAAAACAGCTGAGTTCATATCAGGAAAACCAGCACAACCAGCTTCTCCAGGAGAATCAACAGTGCACCATCTTCCCTCCAGTTCTCTTTCTATGTTGTTGGCAACAATCCTCAGGTGGGCCTTCCACACCCAGCACCATGCTGATTCAGTTCAACTGGGTGTTACAAGTTGACCATCAGTTAATTTACCACAAATGTCATTATCACAGTGACTAAGGTCAGATTGTCACCTGCCTGACGAGGAGACCAGAACTTAGAAAAGTTGAGTAACTAAGCTGGGGTCACAGCCTGGAGAAAATGAACAAGTCAGGACTTGAACTCCTTTGTGTCTGATTGTAAGCAGAGGGGGTTCTTTCCGTGTCCTCTTTTTTTTTTTTTTCTTTTTTTGTCTTTTTGAGACAGGGTCTCGTTATGCAGTTCAGGGTGGCCTTGAGATCACTTCATAGCCCAAGCTGGTCTTGAATGTGCAGTGATCCTCCTGCCTCAGCCTCCCAAGTGCTGGGATTACAGTCATGTGCCACCATGCCCAGCTCCATGACCTCTTTTGAGAATCATGCAACGCAGCAAGAGGAAGAAAACCACACTGCCTTTTCCTTTCCCAGGAAGACCACACTCAGAATGGTTTTCCCTTAACAAGCACAGTATACTCCACGGAGTGTGGCTTTAATCACCACCTATCTAGTTCCTTTCATGTCTCACTCCTGAGTTTTGGAGCTGTTTGTCCAACTGTCTCTGGACAGGTCTGGACTCCTCAATTCAACCCTGACCTATGCTCATCTCACGTTCAGAACTAGACTCACCGTCTTTCTCCCCTAATGTGTTCCTCTTTCTGCGTTTTCTTCCTTAGTGGAATGTGACAGCTAGTCTTTTCCAATGAAATCTCTCAAGGGGGGAGAAAAAGACCATTTTTCAGACATTTAGCATCAATATCATAATGTTTCATAAATTTATAATTTCAAGATAAAATATCAGCAAAGGAAAAGCTACATTGGCAGTTACTTAGTTAAACTCATTTTCTGGCAGGACACTATGGAGGCTTACTGGATTCTATATTTAAAACTTGTTATTTCGTAGACTTCAGCCTAGTCAAGGTTATAGAGCTAGTTTGGATTAGTGACCAAGTTGGGATTGCGGATTTAGCTTTCCCTCTGCCTGGATCAACACAGAAAGGGCTCCAAAACTCAGCTTCTAAACTTCTACAGAAGAATTCATGTTCAGTGAGATATATTACATGTTCTGAGGAAAAAGAATTTGTTAGTGAAGTAATTTAAATATTAGATTTAAGTTAATAGGATTTCTCAGAGTTTTTAATATGCTTTCATTGTAAATCTCCAAGAAATAGATACACTACTATATTTGATAGGATTTCATTCAGTTGCATGAACAGAAGCCCAATTCGGTAGCTTAACCAAAGTGAAATTTTTTTTTCTCTCTAATGACAAGAAGTCAGGAGGTATACAGTTTGATACAGTGCAGCTGTTCAAGGAAGTCATCAGGATTTGTGTGGTTTTCTTCCTCATGGGCATAAGATGGTTGCCCTACCTTTAGAACTTGTGTTCCTGCTCTAGGTAAGAGAAATGGAAAAAGAGAGAAAAAAAAAAAAACCCTGATATTTACCAGTCAACTCTTAAGTAGCTTTCCTAGCAGCCCCACCCACTTGCTTACATCTAATTGTCCAAAAATGGCCTCTCTGGACTACAAGAAAATCCTGAGAGCCAAATATTTCACTCAGTGCATTGCCACCTTCACCTTTTTCAGCTTGTATTAGGAAGATGAGAAGGTTAGATACTGGGAAGACAACTAGATGTGTACGAGGGGTAGTCTAAAACTAGAGTGAATTTTTTAGATTTAAAAACATGCATTACAGTAAAAGGTGCATTACCAATAATCCCTCTCAAAATAATCTCCCTTGAAATGCTGTCCATTGATTGAATGAATTTATCCCATCATTCCCACCACTTTCTGAAGCAGTTCTGGAAGTCCTCTTTCTGGAGTGTTTTCAGTTGTGCTTTCAGGGCTGCCATCATGTCCTGAATTGATTCAAGATGTTTACCTTTCAGGGTCATTTTGACTTTGGAGAAGAGCTAGAATTCTCTTGGTGTCAGGTCTGGTGAATACAGTAGGTTAGGACACACACTGATGTTTTTTTACCAGCCTGCCTTTCTGTTGGATGGCACTTGGCAGCTGCAGTCACTGTATTTTTTGTTACAACTCATTAAGTCATTCGTGAAAAGGGTGTCCAGAACTGCTTCAGAAGGCAGTAAGAATGATGGGATAAATATATTCAAAGTGAGGTGGGATTAACGGTTATAGGTCACACATTTGGAAAAACAACAACAAAACCCTTAAACATTCACTGTAATTTTCGATCACACCACACATGTCATCAAAAGTGAGCGATTTTCCCAATGTATTTGGCTCCAGCATCTATCGTCATCTTCCCTGGCTCCCTTCTGCTGCCAGATAGGGTTTGTGTCATTTGGCTTGGCACCCAAACTTTCTATGAGGCCCCAGATCCTTGCCATGGGCTCCTGGCCACCCAGTGAACTTCCTGCAGCCTCCGAGATGCACAACTTCCTCTTCTTTCCTCCTGGCTGATACTGGCAAGTCAATTCTGACAATTGCTGCGATGCCTCTCTTTCTTACACTCTCCGCTTCCAACAGCGCTAACTGTCCCTTGACTGTCCCATGCTACCCCCTGCATTATTTAACTATTCTGTTGCACTTTTTCCTTGCAAATTGAGTTATTAAAAACTCTAGGAGCAAATTGAATATGTACTTTAATTATAATGATGGGAAACATGCATATGAAAAAAGAAATAGAAAGAAATGCATCCAGATACTAGAGATGACTTTCTCGGGGACCTTGATGTTCAGCAAATACCATATAATTGTTATTTTTACATTTCGTCTTGTAAAATATAACAACTAAAGGCAGGATAGAAAAAAGCCACAAAGTGGTGCCTGAAGAGTGACATACAAAGGAGGTCACCAGGCACAGGTGCAACAGTTGGCTCAGGAAGTTGGAAAACCTCCGTGGAGAAGGTGGACTCGAGCTGGGCCCCAACAGCGGAGTAGGGGTCAGTGGACATGTGGCGAGTGTGGGCGAGCCCTGCTGGTGCAGGTCACAGACGTGCTCAGGCATGGACACGCAAATGGCCTCAGGAAATGGGTCGAGGCTATCAGAAGGGGAAGATTCATGGGGATCCATGGAAATAGGAAGAAAAAAGAGAGAGAGCCAAGGAGTTAAAGGCTGTGATGAGTCATGGAAGGTCACAGGATTACAACTATCACTGGCTAGAAGTGGCATATTTCCAAAGAGGACCTGGAAGTTGGGCCAAGGAGTCCTCAGTGGAGGAGTCAACTCTAACATGATGATTACGAAAAGAGAAAGGGAAAGGGTTGGAAGGAAAAATGAAGGGAATTGATCAGACCCTGAGCACACAGTCAGCAGAGGACTGAGAAGAAGTTAAGAGTGATTTGGTGGCTCTGAATCTGGTTAGTGGAAAGAAGCGATAGTATCTTTTTCAAGAACTGGAAAATCAGGAAATTCTGTTGGCTTGGGAGGTGGCATGATTCCATTTTGGACTGGCGACTGAGAGAGGCTGGCAGGCCAGTTGTGTCCAGCAGACAGTAAATGAATTTGGTTTTTCACAGAGCGGTCCAGTCGCCAGGTCCAGGGTAGAATTGAGACAAGAGTGAAAAGGAAATCTCCAAGGAAAGCAGACGTTTTACGAACATTTACTATCAATATTATAAGTTTACCTATGTCATAACTTCATGATAAAAGATTAGCAGAGGAAAAGTTCTTGGAAGTTAGTCAACCTTCTTGTCTGATCAAGAAAACTGAAGTTCATTGAGATGATACATTTAAAACTTATTACTGTAAAACCCCGGCCTAGTCAAGGTTATTCAGCTAGTTAAGATAGTGACTGAGTGGCAATCAGAGGTTTAGCCTTCTCTGTGTCTAGTATTCTTATCTAATTATTAAAAGCACAAAAATTCTACTATTTTTTCTGTCTCCTTGGTTAAAAACCAAAGAACTACTGCCCCCAAATTAGAAAACCAACATTAAAAGGTCCACAGTCTCCTAGAAAGGCAATTTGATTTAAAAATTTTTGTTGAAAAATGTTGTTTGTAAGCAGGATTTCAAGATATGTGATACAGTACAATGTGTTCAACATGCTAATGAAGCTAGGTACGCTTCTCACTTGGTTTTCCCTCTAGGTCTTAATTACCCTCGATATTTTCTAATTCTGAACTGGTGCTGCGGTTTCAAACATGAGCACCTTTCTGAAAATTTGGATTTAAAATTTCACAAGATTGCAATGCAGTTTAAAGGACAAATCCAAGACACAATTTGCTTTAACCCTAAATTCACCATAATGAGCCTCACTGTAGTGAGAAATTCTGTTCCCAGAAACATCAGAAGAACCTCACCAGGCGATGTTTAAACGTTATGCCATACTCACAGCTCAATGCATCTCAGACACCTGTCAAAGAGTAATAAAAGAGATTGGTTGCCACCGATGAAATAATTGGTTCCTGTAAGTTCCCTTATGTTTCTGCACACTCTAAAATAACAGCTCATATATTTTACTTTCGATCTTCTTTCCTTACAAATGGTATTGACTCACAAATATTCCTCGCTAAACTTGAGGAATTGAAACTCTAAAGCCAAAGTTAGTACAAAAAAATTGCTGCTATTGAATCCAAGCGCTCTTCTCTGCATGTAGTTCATCCCTCTAATGTCACTACAGATGATGTTTTCATCAGGAAGGAAAAATATGTCACATGCCCACTCTCTGCTCTCCTTCAGGAATGCCTGAATGAGTGTAAGTTATTGCGAGGAAGGAGGAAGGAATTTTTAAAAACGATTATGGTTAGAAGGCAAGGTATTTCTATTGTGACAGAACTCTGATTTTGGTAATGAAATCATGTAGTTAAATTAATGCATTTTAGTTACCACTACATTTGACATTGAGAAGAATCCTTGTGCATCAGGGCTTTCTCAGTCTATTGTTGACCTCATTGGGATTTTGGTCTGCGGATGACCATGTTTTCTGGCCCCATGTCCACTCTACAGGCTGAGGGAGGTACAGATTCCTATCTTTTACTCTGGAAAAAAAAAATCAAGACCTGCAGGCTTAAGGTAATAAGTAGCTAAAGTCATAATTTGAATTCTTTTCTCGGCCTCGCTTGTGTTGTCTTCAGTATAACACTTTTAAATACGCAGAGTATCAAACACACCTATAGTCTACCACTGTGCACTTTATACATGTGTAAAACTTAATTGCCCTTTTGTGGACATAAAATACTCTGCAATCGGTAAACGGATCTCTTCCATTTTCATATCCCTTAAAAGGTTAAGTAAATAGAGTCCTATGTAGAAATAAACCCCATGCAAATCTGAATAAACCTGTTCTGTATGCTTCCTTTTGACAGAACTTACCCCATTTTAAATGATATTAACAGCCAGCGTTCATGGAGGGCTTACTGTACAGCACACCCTGTGCTAAACACCCTATGGACGTGATCATCTTCAGACTCCGCAGTCACCCTAGAGAAAGACCTTCAATCATCACACTTATTTAACAAACAAGAATGGAGACTCACACTGCTACTAAGGGGCAGAGCTGAGACCATAACTCAAATGACAAACTGCAAAGCCCACGAGGGAAACACTCTGCTTACTGTAGGTTTCCAAGAAATACAGAAAAACAGTAAGAAGGGACAGCCCATTATCAGGAGAGATCCGTTTTCACTTTTTACATTTCCTTCTCCATATATATATATATATCTATCTCCATAAAATTTCTGTTTCATACTTTTCACTTACTGGTATTAGAAATTTTCTCAAGATATCAGTTTTCATGGCCATCTACTGTTTCAGTGAGTATATATACCTTGTTCTATTTAACACCACATTTATTTGGATACTTGGGCTATTTTCAGTATTAAGAAGAATAGTTTTATAGTTACCTATGAAAATTAATTTTTTTTTTTTTTGCTATGGGATTGTTTCCTTCTAACTCACTAAAATAGAAATACCAGGTCAAAGGAAAAAGTATTTAGACCACACTGCCAAATTTCTTTAAGGACTGCTGTGTCCATTTGTATAACTACTGGTGACACACGGTGCTTATTCTACCTTACTCGTAACAGCATTATATATTATACTCAAAAATAACAAATTACCTAATTCACTATGTGAAGTGGCCGGTTTTATTCCCATTTTATTGACTGGATTTTACCTGAAGCCGAACATTCTTTTCTATCCTTGTTAATCAGTTTTGCTTCCTCCTTTTCACTAACTTCTAAGGTAGACTCTCCTAAGAATATTCAACTTTTCTTTCTAATATATGCCATTAGGGCTATCAATTTCCCTCTAAAACATTAGTTTTGCTGTGTCCTACAGATTTTAAAAGCTTTACTTCTATTTTTCTTTAATTATAAATAAATTGTCCTTGAGACTTCTTTGGCTCACAGAGGCATGCTGTTTCATTTGCACATATTTGAAGATTCTCCAGCTATCTTTCATTTATTTATAGTTTACTTTCATTAAGGCCTAAGAACAAACTTCGTATGGTTTCTGTTCTTTTAAGCGTGTTAAGGTGTGCTTTATGGCAAAGCATAGGACCTAACTTGTACATTTCATGAGAGTTTGAGAAGAATGTGTATTATCCTACTGTTGGATGGAGTATTCTATAAATGTCAACGGGACCAAGTTAATTAATCTGTTTAGGTCATCTCTAGCTTTACTATTTTCACCCTTTTCAAATGATACTTACTTTTAGAGACTAGTGATCAAGAAGTAGAAGAGAAATGCAAATTAAAAATTAAATTACTCTTAACAGATTGCTATGCTTTCCATCAAGTTTTTAATTCACATTTATTGCCTCTTTTAAAAATGAAGAGGATGCGTGAGAGGAAAAACAGGTTGAGAGAGTGAGTCAGAAACACAAAGAAAGTGTTCAAAGAAAACACTAATCCTGTCGCTAGTCTGAGATTTTTCCTTATGCTATATATTGCTTTCACGCCTACTAAAAAAAATGAAAAACTTATTGACCAAGGATTTTGTCTTTGTATTTGTTTTTGAGAATTAATAGTTCACAATGCACAAATAATAGTACAACCCTTAAAAAGAGCATTGATAATCTCTTGCTTTAAATTCTTTCTCTTTTCACTGTAAAAATACCCAAACTTTGATGGTGATAGAGTTGAAAAGGTAACTAGAGTACAGACAGTTTGGCTGATTACACATAATGTTACAGTTTTACAAGCTGTTTCAAAAGCAATCAGACTATTTGGCAAAAAACTTTTTCATAGCAAATGTGTTCTTCTTTTAAAATGTAAACACAGCCAATCTTAGCAGCAAACACTGACTGCACACTCATCTCAGGTGGGTTGCTATAAGTGCTTTAGTTATAACAATGCAGAAACGTGGAGCACGGGTTTACATTTTAACTCCAACTCTGTTCAAAGATCACTTATTGGCCTCTGCAGGAACAGGTGGCACGCCTGTTACAGTTTAACAAGTGGCCTTTGGGTGAGGATGGTCATTCAGATACCTCTGGATGTCTTGGATGCCCTCATGTGTGGCAGCGTGCACTTGCTAAAACAGTCTCCTCTCAGATCTGGAAACCTTGTCTATATCCATATTAGGTGCTGGGCAGCTAGGCCATACTTACCTCCTGTCTGAGTCGTGAATTCAAAATGTTATCTTGCAATTGAGATAACAATTCTTTTGCCAAGAAATCACATTCTGAATTTCCATAAATATTCCAGCTCCTACTCAATAAGATAGCATTTTGGGTGCAGAAGATATCTGAGCATTCACACTTTGATAAGAGAATTTACAGGGAATTTCTTTTTCTATACGAGGTACTGTTAATTATATGAGGCTCCCCTATGAATCACAAACTTTCCTTAAATACCAGCAGCTCAATTCTAGCCCACTAACTCACATCTGTTGAGTTGGATTGAACAGGAATTGTGTTTCAACTATAGTTCATTTGAGAAATGTTTACACCTCTAGGGAATTGAGTTTACATTTTTATGAACATGGAAAAATTCTCCATGTAATTAGATTCTCTCAAAAAACATTTCAATAGAATCGTATTTTCTACATTAAAAAAATCTTGCCAGCCTTTCGCTGGATTTATTCTTAGGCATATTTTTGTTATCTTTATGAATGATACACTTTATATTTTTAAGAGTACAATTTTCTAACTCTTTGTTGTATATGTTTGGGAATGTAAGTACTTTTCGTATATTAATCTTACATTCAGCAACTTTACTAAGTTTTTAATTCTTATACTTCTCTATAAACAGCTACAGTATGTGCAGTTAGGGGTAGTTTGTTTCTTTTTTCCCTCAATCTTCATAATGTGTGTTTTGCTTTTCTAATTACACTTGCTAGAACATTTAGCATATTTTGAATAGCCACGATGTTGGAGAACTGGTGGTTTTCATTATTTTCTTGTGAGGTAGACAATGTGTTTAAAAACATGGTTGTTTTTTACCCAGTACTGGCTGTTACTAAGAGAATTCAAGCTCTCTGCTCTCTACTATTGCTAGAATTATTTTCTATCTTAACCATTTCCTCGTAACTTTACCTTTCTACTAGTTGATTTGCTCCTGGCATGCTAAATTCATGTTTTGTTTCACTTTTACTTTTTTCATTTCTAATGGTGTATTTTCCTGAAATTACATATTGATTGTGAACCTCCTAAGAAGTTGTCTCTCCAGCTAGCACTATTTCTGGTACTGCCAAATATTCAGGTCACTTTGTTACACAACGTGAGGGGCAGTCACATTACATTTTTGTAAGCAGCATGTCTTAGAATGGAACAGAACACAATCCACAAAGCTGAATGTGGTTTTTCCGCCTAGGCCTCCCATTTTTTTCGGTGTGCAATAGGCCTGTGGGATCTCTTTCAAGTAAGTAGTGATAATCTGTTAATGCCTGACTCCAAAACCAGTTCTAAATAATGTTTTTAAGAGATTTATACCTTTGACTGCAAGCAGAACAATATCATGTACAGGAGACATGTTACTACAATACAATTTTAGAACACAATTTCATTTTGTCAGAAATCAGTACCAATTTGATGCTTTTGGCTTAATACTATGAAATTAAGTAAATGTTTAGTTCTGTTTATGTAAACATAATTAGGATGAGGTTAAAAATGGGAAAAGAATAGAGAAATTTCTTGTGGGGGGAATCGACATAAAAAATACAACTACAACTCTCATTAGTAGTACTGGTAATACTTATGATAGGATAATGAGAAGATGTTAACAATAACGATGATAATAATAATAGTGATATATCCATGAATCCTAGTGGTTTGGCTTAGTTCCATGTTTACACTGCATTATAGCATTTCCACCATTTAGAAACTCTTTTGATAGAGAATTATATAGCATAGCTGCTGCCTTATCACTTATAAATATTACTCTTCATGATATAAGCCAAACTTAGAACGACACCAAATTTTGGATCATATTACAACTTTTTAGTCTCTCACCTCATGCCCAAGCAAGGTCAAAATCAATTCTAGCTAATTGAAACCATAATGATCTCTTTAGAAAGCAGGCCTTATATTATACACCAGAAAGGGCAAAGACTATGCCAATTCATCTTTGTAACCACACATCTAAAGCTTTAAATTTCACACACACACACTACATACGTAATAAGTTGTGAATTGTCAAGAGTTGTAAAACAGCTTTATGTAAAAAAAATAAAAACCCCTAGATAGGCAATGAAAGTAAAAGGAATATGAAGTTTGCTTCTACTAGAAAGTGACCAAGGAGAGCAACTGTGACTAATTCATCTCTCTCTCACTGGTGTCAGGCACTGGTTGAGAACTTATCTGCTACAAGTGGAAAGAGAATGATCAATCAGATAGCTATGTGGCCTCATTAAAAATATCTCAATTCCTCAGTATCATATGTGGTTAAAGAAAATCTGTTTCTGAGTTGTCTTTGTGGGTGTGGTTCGCAGACAGAACTGGTGACACATCAGGGAAGATGGTCAGCAGACCAAGAACAAGTGGCGCACCAAGTGATCTCACCATGGCAGCATGGGTGGGCCTGGTAGGTCAGTTTTAAGGCAAACACATTCCTTCTAGAAAATTCTGCCATGACTGAGAAGAAACTGACAGAAATCACATAGACTTCATTATTAAACAAGTAGAAAACATCAAACAGATAATGGAAAATGTTGAATAAGGATAGGAAAAAACATTTAAAGACACATTTATAACCCCCTGCATTTTATTCCTTTACACTGAGCTTTCTCCACTTCCGTCACCCATTCATGCTGGTACCTCCAAAACACAAACAAGGTAGGGATGTTTCCCTATAATCCACTCAACAGCACTGTCTTTGGACACTAAGTGACTAGCACAAGGTCACTTAAAAGGCCATTATAGCCTGAATGTGTCCTTCCAAAATTCTTATGTTGAAACTTCTGTATTCTTATGTTCATACTAGATTATGTAGTTGTCGCATGATAGATAGAAAACGTGCTTTCAAAAAAATTTTTTTAAATTCTGTCCTGAAGCAGTAATTGGTCCTAAATCAAAGACTGTAACATTCCTTAGCAGAAAAAGACACTAAAGGTTTCTATATCCCACACTAACATAAAATGAGAAAACAGCAAAGATGTCGAAATCTCCAGGGATAAAAAATAGAGGTGCAAGAGGGCAGGGTGAGTACGCTACTTAACCTCATTCATAAAATGGAAACAATAATAAGAAGTATCTTATTAGGTTGTGGTAAGATCAAATAGCATTAATTAAAGCATTTAGAATAATGCTTGGCACATAGTAAAAATTTAAATAAAAGCAAATTATTATTTACCTTTTTCCTACCAGGTGCAATGGAATATCTCTCTTTTTTTCTCTTCTCTCTCTCTTCTTAGTTAATTAGAAAACTTCAATACTATTGAAATTTTATTGTCTTCCATCTTATAGCCCAAAAACATGATTTCTAGCAAGGCATTTATATTTTCAGAAATTCTATACGATTTATTTGGATATTCTATGTTAAAGTTATAATAGAATACTAACCTACCGTATCTTGCTATTTTAACCAGACATTGTAATTGCTTTAACAAGATTGTGCTGTGAAAGCAGAAAAGTGGGCAAGGGACTAGATTCTGGCATTCTAACCCTAGATTAGACTCTTATCCACCAGCAGGGACTTTGGTCAAATTATCTACTGTCGGCATGCCTGCTTCTCACCTAGAAGCCGAGACAGTCAGAGTGCTCACAGGTTTGTCAGGAGGATTCGTGGAGTCATTTACATAGGATGCTATAGGAACACTGTTTTGCATGTAATATGCATGCATGTCAGTTATTTCTCTAACACTTTTGCCCCATTTAGTTGCAAAAATACATTTTGCCAGTCAAGTTTTACAAATTTATCATTAAAATGTTTATGGAGGAAAATTCAAATTCACCAATTCTAAATGCTCAAATTTATTTAATACACGGTTGAAATTCAAGTCTAAGTATCTCTCTAATTTTAATATATTATAATTCTTTCTTTAATTCTGTTTTAATCCTCAGATACTCATGATCATTGCCTTTCTTTGCCTCCTTTCCTTTCTTCTCTGCAAATCCAGGCATAAGCTTAAACTACAATTGTAATTTGCTACCAGGGCCGGGGATATAGCTCAGTGGTGCAGCACCTGCCTGGCAAGCACAAAGTCCCGAGTTTGATTCCTGGAACACCCGCCCCCCCCCCACAAAAATAATAATTTGGTACCAAATTCCCTAACAAAGTAAACTATTAGGTTATAACAAATGTGATACACATTTAGAATATTTTTATCTTTTTATACATATACTGCTATACATCATAAATCACAGGGTTTAATAATTTTTTTAAAAAAGTTTGTATTTTTAATCTTTATGCTTAGCTACTGTTTATGAAGTATTGAAATTAACAACAGGTTCAAATCAAGCGGTGAAACATGCTAGTGACTCATCACATTGTAATGCTATTTAATTTGTAGCTTCCTGTGTGAATTAAGTAGATACAGTAGTTAAAAGATACAGTAGTTTAGAGAATAATGACTAAAACCTTTTCTATTTCCTGCTTTAAATTTCTTTTTAAAGAAAAGTGTTTTAAAAATATTACTCGGATACACTTTATAGAAAGAAAACCAGGGAATTAAAATTTTGTTAACAAGCGTATCTCCCAGGGCTAAGAATTTTGGATGAACTGACTTAGCATGGAAGGACTTTTATAAGAAAGGACAGATCACGTTTTGGCTGGAGCAGCTACTTCCCAGTAATTCGCCAAAATGATGAACACGAGAGGGAAGACACGAGGCATCCGGTATACGTTTTCCATGCATTTTAGAAAGCGTGAACTTGTTCCTTTGGCCCCGTACTTGTGAATCTACAGAAAGGAGATGCTACAGACATTTAAGGGAATAGGTGCTGTTCATGAAGGAATGATCCCCAAGGTATCTGTTGCAAAACTGGAGGTGTCTGCACTATTTATGCAGACTATTGGCATTGTCATACACCAACAAGTTAAAGGGCCAAGTGATTGCTAGTATATTCAGCATTCTAAGAGCCGAGAGAGTGTCCAGAAACTCGTGAAGGAAAATGATCAGAAAAAGAAGGAAGCAAAAGAGAAAGGTACCAGAGTTTGGTAATAGCCCAGTTGCTCCACCCAGAGAACCAGAGCTGCCGGAAGCTATTTCCCACTAATCCGTGGTGCAGCAGGTGTAAAGATAAAAGTAAAACAAGAGATCTTTGGACTGGAAAAGGAAGCAGAAAAGTAAGAAAAGGAGAGAGGAGGAGAAGAAGGAGAAGAGGACAGACAATAGGGGAAAGGACGGGGGAGAAGAGAGGAGCAGAAGGTGGGGGAGAGAGAGAATGAGTCTGTATAGATTTACATAAGAACAAAAATTCAACCACACACTGTCTGTGTTGTGATATAATGATCCTTTGTTGAACCTTCCCGTCTTATCCCAAGGTTTGGCATCACCTGCGTACCTGCACACCAGGTGTGTCATCAGAGTGGTGCAGCAGTGATAACAGCACCTTGGGAAATACAATAAAGACACTTTGCCATTTGGGCCACTTCCAGGAAAGTTTCAGAGGCATAAGAGAAAAAAAAGAACTAAAACTACAAAGGCATTAAAGAAGATTAACTTATAAAGAAGCCAGAGTGACCAGCTTTCTTATTTATAATTATGCAAAACATTAAACGCACATTACTAAGGATCTAGGTAAGACTTTAATTTCAGTGGTCTTACGAGCAGATTGAATATTTTCTAATTTCTACCCCAGATTTAAAGCTCTACTTGTTTAAAATCTATCAAGTACCCAAAAATGTGTGTCATTCTGCTCTGCTTCTATTCTGTGATTTATAAGGAATTAGCTTTTGCACTCTTTTTTAGAGCATAAGTTGAAAAAGACCTTCCACCAGAGTAATTTTTAAACCACATCAATTATTTTTCCTGTGCAGCTGTTTTTTATCCACAAATAATTGCTTGAGGCATTTTTACTTTACAACACATTTCAGAAGGGAAGGAATGAAGGGGAACCAGCTAATCTACAAATGTTTCACCTACAGTAAATTTGATCAAAAAAGGGGGAGTATATAAACCAAAACTTCTTTAAAAATAGGAACTGCTTAGTAAGAGTCTAAAAAGTTGATTACATAACCTATTGATTTGAATTTAACTGTTACTGAAGAGTTGATTCCCAATTTAATTTTCTCATACCATGTATTCATTAAATACATATTCAGTCATGTGCTGGGAAACATGAAGCATAAAGCTGCTCCTCAGAGAATTACAGTCTGATTTGGCACGCAACAATTTGCATGTGAAAACACAGAGAATAGACTACAAAGCAATAAAGCACTCTAGAGAATGGGATGCCCGTGAAAAACAGAAGTGAGATAAAGATAATAAAGAGATTTGGATAAGCAACAGGTGGCAGGAAATACATTCCAAAAAGCCCATGTGAAAGTTTAAAAGGTGGAAAGTATGAGATACATTGAGTAGTCACATCCAACACAAGGATGGAATCTTAAAAGCTGTCAGAGAAAAGAAAGAAATCACTTACAAAGGTAAACCCATTAGAATAATAGACTTCTCAACACAGGACTTCTAGGCCAGGAGATCATGGAGTGAAGTGTTTCAAGTCCTAAAATAAAACAATTTCCAACCCAGACTGATGTATCCTACAAAACTCTCTTTCAAAGAAATGGGTCTTTTCATGACAAAGAACACTTTAAAAAAATTCATGACTACTAAAACAGCACTCCAAAAAATTCTCAAGCATGTCTTAAAAAGAGATAATGAAGCAAACGATGCCCAAAATCTAGTAGAATGAATACAGCAGGAAGGTTGAACAGTTAAACTGGAGGCGGGGGGATCAGGAAGAGGAAAAGGCGATGACAGCAATGAATACCTTTCAGTAAAAATGCTCAGCCTGAACAGTCTCACTTCTCCAATCAAAAGACACAGATTGGCAAAATAGATCAAAAAACAAAACCCAACAGTATGTTGTATTAAAAAAAAACACATTTAATTCCCCAAAACATTCATCACTAAAAGTCAAAGGCTAAGGAAAAAAATCCATATAGCAGGAACCTGAAAACAAGCAGGAGTCGCTATTGTATTTTCAGATTAAGTGAACTTCAGACCACAACTGATCAGAAGTCTCTGATCAGGAGGTCTCTATATGTTGGTTAAAGGAATGATTTGACAGGAAGCAATAACAATGATAAATGTATACACACTAAACAGTGGTACACCCAACTTGAGACAAACACTATTGGACATAAAAAATCAGATAAGCATCATCACAATTACTCCACCGTCACAAATAGATACACGAGACAAAATATTAACAAAATAATATCAGAGTTGAACCAAACCTTGGACAAATTGGACTTGATAAATATTTACAGGGTGTTCTACCCAGCAATGGAAGGCACATTCTCCTCAGCAGCACACGGAACTTCCTCCAAAATAGACCACATATTAGTCCACAAAGAATGCTGAAGTAATGCAGAAGAATTGAAATTATCCCATGCATTATATCAGAACACAGTGCAACTAAACTACAAATCAATGGCAAAAGAAGCCACAGAAATTATGCCAATAAACAATACACTCATGGAAATGAAACAGTACACTCTAGTATAATGAATGAGTCACAGAGGAAATCAAAGAAAAAATTAGACAGTTCCTAGAATCAAGCAATAGTGCTAGTATGATGTATCAGAACCTGTGCATACAATGAAACATAGCCTAAGAGGAAAGATTGTAGCCATGAATGCCTACATAAAAAACAAAACTAAATAAAACAAAATACAAAGCAGTATACAACCTAATGAGGAAACTTTCTGCACTTGAAAAAGAACAATTTGAATCCAAAGCTAATATAAGGAAGGAGATCATAAAGATCAGAGCAGAAATTAATGAAGTTGAGATAAAAACAAAAGCCAAAGAATCAATAAGCCAAAAAAACTGGTTCCTCAAAAGAATAAACAAAATAGACAAACCCTTAGTCAATCTTACCAAAGGAAAAAAAGAAAGAACCCAAATCTATGCAATTAGAAATGAAAAAGGTAAAATTACAACACACTACCACAATTCAGAAAATTATTAGAAACTGCTTAGAAAACCTGTACTCCAACCAATTAGAGAATCCAGAAAAAAAACTGGTGAATTTCTAGATACATATGAATTTCCAAAACTGAACCAAGAAGATACATGAACTCTGACTAATCCAATAATAGGTAATGAAATTGAAGAAGTCATTAAAAATAAGCAAACTATCAGCCAAGAAAAGCCCAGGAACCAATGGACTCGTTGCTGGATTCTACACTGACTTTAGAGAAGCTCTAATGCCAATGCTTCTCAAATTCTTTAATAATTTTGAAAGAGAACAGTCCTCCCAAAGTCATTTCTAAAAGATAGCATTACTCCAGTTCCAAAACCAGAAAAGGATGCAACCAAGAAAGAAAATTAGAGACCTTTCTGTCTCTCTCTCTCTCTTTGGTGTTTTTGTTTGTTTGTTTGTTTGTTTGTTTGTTTTTTTGAGACAGGGT
>RJWM01010835.1:0-40034 GCA_004363535.1 Dasyprocta punctata
AGTGTCATTTTTTTCTGTGCCTCAGACATGATTTCAGAGTGCCTTTGTTTTGTCTCTCCCCATCACGGTTACACAGCGACCTTCTCTGCTATTGGGTTATTTGATTGTCTTTATGCCCCAAAAAAGAGCACCACTGTTCAACCATTAGTGCCAGGCAAACTCAGGAACAGTAATTGAGGACCAATTTTCTCTTTCTCTGAAATTCACCTGTCTCTGCCTTTGACTGCCACTCTCCACTTTCTTAAGCTCTATTTTTCTATAGGATGGTGGATCACTTGACTCTGCAAACTGGATGGATTTAGAGCAATATCCTAATACAAACTCAACAAAATGCAATCCCATCTTTTAAATTAAGGAGTAATCTTATTTTAGAAAGAGTAGAAAATTGAAGGAAGACAGATATGAGTTTAAATATAAACTCCCTTATTGCTAACTATGTCACTTAAGAAAAATCTCAGAATCACTGAGCCCTAAAATTCTTATATGTAAAACAATGAAGTTGCAAAAAGAATTACACATCACAATGGTTCTATGAACATGAATTATAGTATCTATTGCATAAAAATGTTCAATAAATATATGTATATATTTTAAAAAGTGATGGACATTTCTAACATCAAATATTTCATTTTCATGAACAGTGAAGTGTCAGTAAATTTGTTATAATTATTTAAGAACAAATTTACCTTCTGTGTGCTTATCTGTTCACTAACAGAAAAAATGTTGTGAAATAATATATACAGAATATATTTTTATGAATAAAATGGCATTCCATTGACTGATTATTTTCTTATACTTAATAATAATTTATATGTCTCTTTGTGTAAAGTAGATATTTATGTTCTTTAGCCATTTTCACTAAATTATTGATTCCTCCAAATTGGATTACCAAATCTAAAACAAATAATGGGAAAGGAATTTTTCAATTACCTTTAAAAAATTGTCTGTAGTGACAAGGATTACATTATCAATTTGGTACTGTCTTAGTTCTTTTTTCTTATTGTTGAGACAGAATACCTGATGCCAAAAATTAGGGAAGGGAAGGTTTATTTCTTACACTTCTTATGGGTTTTAGTTCACTCAGCTGGCTGCAAGACAGGGTGGCGTGACTGAGAGCCAGCCTGAGGTCACAAACAGCAAAGTGCAACACTGCAAGAGAGAAAGCACACACCTTCTGCCAAGCCTTACACTGTATGTTGGCTCCACCCCTGGGTGGGTGCCACACTCACATAGATAATCCCAGCACCAGACAATAAACCAATCATGAATGTTAGACTCAGCTGAGTCTGTGCCATGATTACATGAGACTTGGCAGAGCCATAGGAATATAAACCATAATACTCCACCTGCGACCCCCAAAGACTCATGTACATCCTTTATACAAAACCCATTTAGTCCATCTCCAAGAGTTGCCAAAGTCCTAACAGTTTTAGCGTTGCTGAAAATTCCAAGTTCCAAGTCTCCTCTGAGACCCATGACAAACTCTTAATTGTAACCCCCAGTACAAATGAAAACAAATTAAACACTTCCAAAATGTAAAGGCACAAGATAAACACTGCTATTCCAAAAGTTACATACAGGAGATTACAAAGCATTGGAACTAAAGCAAGTCCAAAATTCAGTAGGGCAAGCATTAAGTCCTGAAGCTGCACAATCTGCATCTGAAGTAGTTTGGTTGCAAGCTCCAAAAGGCTTGAGTGATTCCACCTCTGCAGCACTTCCAGGGGCTCCAGTTCCTACAGCTTCTCTCTTAAATCCATTCTTCTCAGTTTTTGCAGATTTCCTTGGATGTTCCATGTTCTTGGATTTTTTAAACTTCTGGGTTCTCTACTGCACTTTTAGTTTCACCCTTACATCTTTACATACAGTCCTCTTAGGGGCACATTGCTAGTCCTCCCAAGCCCTCTGAAATCAGGGTGGAAGCTGCCTTAACCTCAGAATGTCTGCATTTTCCTTGCACTTAAAACCAGCACCACAGGGATGCTGCCAAGGTCCACTGCCAGTTGGAGCAGTAGCCAGGATTTCCTCTCTCTTGGCTGTAGGGGTCGAGTGCCTGGATTGCTGAGCTCTCTAAACCTGATTATGAGGAACAGATTCTCTATGTTGCTGCCATTCTGGAACCTCCTGTGGCCTCTGTCACCACTCTGGAACATGATGCTGTGCAGCTTTCTCCTCTGAGTAAAATCTTTCATTTTTGCCATTTTGAGGCTGCAAAGAGTGGAGACCCACTGCTTACTGGGATGCCTCAGGCCATCTTTTTTATTTTTTTGCTCTTTCTCAGCAATTGAGGTCTCAGCTCTTTTCTTAGAGTCCACAATTTTCTGGCCAAACTCACAATGTTTTAAGTCACCCTGCTGATTCCCAATGTAAATCTGGCTAAAAGCCCTCAACAATAGCCATGCCACCACCTCAACATTAGACTGTCTTGAAATTGCCTTTCCTAGATTAATCAGTCCATCGCCCTCAATATCAGTCTCAGGCAAAATCTCTGAACACAAGCAGAATGCAGACAAACTTTCTGCCAAGCCATAACACACATTATGTGGAGTCCAACAACCAATGCAGTCTCGTTCCCAGCAGAAACCTCCCAAGCCTGATCTTTACTGGCAGGCTTTCTATCAGCCTTCTGGTCTTCCAAGCTCTGACCAGAATCTCCCATATGGAACAGTCTAAGTTGTTCCAGCACCACTCTTTCAGGCAATATCTCTGAACCTTTCCAAACTCTTTCCACAAGCCATTTCCAAAAGCTCTTAAACCTCATTGTCAGGTATCGTCACAACAACAACACCACTCCACTGACACCAAATTTTTTTTAGTTACTTTTTTCTCATTGTTAAAACAGAATATCTGATTTCCAAAATTAGGGAAGGGAAGATTTATTTCTTACAGTCCTTGGGAGTTTCAATCTACTCAGCTGGCTGCCAGGGCCAGCCATTCAATGTAACCACAAACAGCAAAGCATGAACCAGCAAGAGAGAGAAAACATGCCTTCTTCCTGCCCTTACATTGCATGTCAGCTCCACCCCCTGGGCTGGTGCAACACTCACATAGCCAATCCCAGCACCAGACAACAAACCAATCACAAATGTTAGACTCAGCCTCATCCATGCCATGATTACATGGGAGTTGGCAGGACCATATGAATATAAAACATAACAGATACCTACTTTATAGTTCAGGTTTTCATGTTGAAAAATATAAGAAATGAAATAATATTATAATCTATAAAAACTTTAATACCAAGAGGAACTAACCTTGAATGTGAGCTTCAGAAATCAAATAAGGTAGGGCAACAAAAGGAGGGTACTATGGGCCATCTGGTTTTCACTGACTTGCTCTTAGATCTCATAAATATGGCATGAGTCTTTAATGACTCTTTATTTTGCCATACATAAATTATGACCTTAATTAGCTGGTTCAGTTTTGATATGGGTTGTTTATGAGGCACCACACAGAAAAGACCAGATCCTGTCTGACTTCAGAATGAGTTCACATTAAACTATTGGCAGCAGGGCAAATATCTCAATTATACATTCCAGTAACATCAGAAGAATCTGGCACTAGCTGGGTGTGGTGGTGCATGCGTTTAATCCCAGCACTCAGAAAGCTGAAGTAGGAGGAGTGTTGTGAGTTCGAGGTCAACTTGGGCTACAACACAAGCACAAGGCTGACCTGAGCTACACAGTGTGACCCTGCCTCAAAAAACCAGGGCCAGGAATGTGGTTCAGTGGCTTAAGCACCTGCCCTGGCAGGTGTGAGGTTGTGAGTTCGATCCCTGGTGCCACAAAAAGAAGAAGAAGAAGAAGAAGAAGAAGAAGAAGAAGAAGAAGAAGAAGAAGAAGAAGAAGAAGAAGAAGAATCTGGCACTGTGGCAGGTTGCTGAGGTTCCTAACTCCACCCAGTCAGAGCAAGGCTCTGGCGCCATACATTGGGGCTGCACTCTGGCTAGGTCCAAGCTCCAGAGGCTCTGAACTCCTCACAGCCAGGCTCAAGGTCCCAGTGGTGCCACACTCTGGGGCACTCTCCACCTAGCTGCCTGGGCCCTGAAGGTTCTGAACTCCAGCCAGCCAGGCTTAAGGCTCTAGCACCCACCCTGGGGGAGCATCTCTGCTAGCCACCTTGGAGTGGCTAAACTCCATTCAGCTAACTTCTAGGCCCTGGCAAAACACACACTGTGGGAGGTGGCCCTGCTAGCTGCAGGGAGGTTACAAGTTCTGCTCAGCCCGGCATCCCAGAGCAACCCAACAAAGTACATCAGGGGAACACTTAGCCAGTCTCACAGGCCACAGAGCATAAGGCTCCAGTGCCATGTGTTTAGGGGTGTGCCCCGGCTAGCCACAGGGATATTGGAGGATTGAAGCTCTACCCAGCACAGCATTCCAGTGCAATCATCAGAAGGCTACCTGGCCAGCCACACAGGTCCCAGAGGAAAATGACAAAATGAAAGAGAAAGATGTAGTCTCAGTCCTAAAGCCCAAGAAGAACACACCCATGAAACACTGAAATGGAAGAAACTGGTAATCGCACAATTGAACTTTCTGAAATGATAACAACTGAAGAAACAACTCCCTGAAGCTATAGAGGAAATCACATCAGGAATAATCTCTCAGGTAAAAAGTGAAATGACAAACATTATGAAAGAATTTCTGTGTGTATCTAAAGAGGATCTAGATGAGAAATACAGGAACATAAGAAAATGATGAAAACTTTCAGTGAACAATATAAGAAAGAATTTGAATGCATGAAATAGATTCAAAGGGATATTCTTTTTTTTTTTTTTTTTTTTTGTGGCACTGGGGATCGAGCTCACCACCTCGTGCCTGCCTGACAGGCCCATAAGCCGCTGAGCCAAACTCCCAGCCCTGGTTTTTTGAGGCAGGGTTGCACTGTGTAGCTCAGGCCAGCCTTGTGCTCGCGTTGTAGCCCAAGCCAGCCTCGAACTCACAACGCTCCGCCTACCTCAGCCTCCCAAGTGCTGGGATTAAAGGCATGCACCACCACGCCCGGCTTCATGGGGATATTCTGAAATTAAAAACTCTATTGAAAGTTGGCAAAACCATTTGAATGAAGCTGAAGATAGATTCTCAGACATTGAAGGCAGAATGGAAGCTTATGATCATGAAAGGAAAGCTCTCTTAAAAAATAATGAGGAACTAGAAAATAACAATTCAACAGCTGCAAGATGATGCTAAGAGAAACAATAGGTGTCAGTGAAAAAGCAGGGGTTAATTTGAATGACTTACAAAGATTATTTGCAGAAATAATAGCAGAAAATTTTCCAAACATGGGAAGAAATCTGATATAAAGATGAGTGAGGCATACAGAACCCCAGTTAACCAGGACCAAAATAAACCTTCACCCAGACATATAATAATTAGGATGTCAGAAATTCAGCATAAGAACTGCATACTAAAAGCTGTCAGAGAAAAGAAACAGATCACCTATGAAGGAAAGCCTCTCAGAATCATGGCAGACTTTTCAACACAAACCTTTAAGTCAAGAAGAGCTTGGAGTGAAGTATTTCAAATCCTGAAAGAAAACAACTTTCAACCCAGATTTATGTATCCTGAAAAAGTATCTTTAAAAACTTCATGGAGAAATAAGATACTTCCACAACAAAGAACAACTGAAGAAATTTATGGCCACCAAACCAACACTACAAAGAGTACTGAAACACACTCTAGAAAAAGACAAACAACAACAATCCCAATAACAATAGCAAAAGGAAACCACTAAGCAGGGCAAATAATTAAACAGAAAAAATACAAAACCAACAACAGAAAGATAACATGACAGGGATAAGTCACTGCATATCAGTTGTATCAATCAATGTAAATGGTCTCAACTCACCAATAAAAAGAAACAGACTGGCAGAGTGGGTAAAGAAACAAAATGCAACAATAAGCAGTGTACAAGAAACACATTTCACTCAAAAGGAAATTCACAGACTAAAAATCAAAGGCTAGAAAACAATACTCCATGCAACAGGAACCCAGAAAGAAGCAGGGGTAGCTATTATGTTTGCAGACAATGTGAACTTCAAACCGAGAATGATCAAAAGAGATAAAGAAGGTCACTACATACTTGTTAGGAGCAAACTTGGAGAGGAAGAGATTACAATCATAAATATATATGCACCAAATATGGGAGCACCCAACTATGTAAGGCAAATCTCAATAGACATGAAAAACCAAATAAACAATAACGCAGTTATAATGGGGGACTTTAATGCCCCACTGTCACAAAGAGATCAGCCATACAAAAAATCAGCAAAGAAATAACAGAAATGAATCAAACTTGTGAACAAATGGACCTAGTAGATGTGTTCCAAGTGCTCCACCAATCAACATCAGAATACACATTCTTCTCAGCTGCATATGGGTCATTCTCTAAAATAGATAACATACTAGTCCACAAAACATCCTTAAGTAAGTGCAAAGGAACTGAAATAATTCCATGCATATTATTTGACCATAGTACAATAAAATTGGAAATTAATGACAAAAACCCCCATAAGAACCCCATAAAAACATGGAAATTAAATAATACTCTCCTAAACAATCAATGGGTCCCAGAAGAAATTAAAGAAGAAATTGAACAGTATCTATAACTGAACAAAAATGGAAATACAAATTATTGGAACCTGTGGGACACAGTGAAAGCAGTCCTCAGAGGGAAATTTATAGTACTAAACTCCCACATTGGACTAATGAAAAGAACACACATAAACAACCTAATGATGCAACTCAGACTTCTAGAAAAAGAAGAGCAAGTCAAGTCCAAAGCTCAAAGAAGGGAGAAAATTATAAAGATTACAGTAGAAATTAATACAATTGGAACTAAGAAAACAATACAAAGAATCAATGAATAGAAGAGTTGGTTCTTTGAAAGAATAAATGAAAGTGATAAACCCCTAGCCAACCTTATCAAAAAGAGGAAAGAAAAAACTATGCAATAAGAAATGAAAAGGGTGAAATAGCTACAGATGCTGTGGAAGTACAGATCATCAATACCTACTTTGAAAATCTTCACTCCTTACTTCAATAACACAGAAGAAATGGACAGATTCCTAGAAACCTATGAATCATCAAAGCTGAATCAAGATGTAAAACTGCTGAATAACCCAATTTCAGCTAATGAATTAAAAATGTAATTAGAACTTTACCAACAAAGAAAAGCCCAGGCCCTGATGGATTCACTGCTGAATTCTACAAGAAATTTAGGGAAGACTTAATGCCAACACTCCTCAAACTCTTCAGTGAAATTGAAAGGGAAGCAAGTCTCCCTAACTCAGTCCTGGAAGCAAGTATTACCCTAATACCAAAATCAGAGAAAGACCCAACCAAAGAAGAAAACTACAGGCCAGTCTCCCTAACGAACATAGACGCAAAAATCCTCAGTAAAATACTGGCAAATAGAATGCAACAAGTCATCAAGAAGATTATACACCATGATCAAGTGGGATTCATCCCAGGAATGCATGAATGGTTCAACATATGTAAATCAATAAATGTAATACACCATATCAACAGGGCCAAGGACAGGAATCACATGATCATCTCAATAGATGCAGAAAAAACTTTCAACAAAGCACAAAGTCCAGCACTCATTCATCATAAAAACTCTAAAGAAAATCAGAATAGATCGTCTCTACCTCAACCTGATAAAAGCCATATATCATAAACCAACAACCAACGTCTTACTAAGTGGACAAGAACTGAAAACTTTCAACCTAAAATCAGGAACAAGACAAGGATGTCCATTATCACCACTCCTGGTCAATAGAGTTCTGGAAACACTAGCAGGAGCAATTAGACAAGAGAGGGAAATGAAGGGAATAAGGATAGGAAAATAAGAAGTTAAATTATTATTATTTGCAGATGATATGACACTCTACATAGAAGATTCCCAAAAATCCATTGAAAGACTTCTAGATGTAATAACCAAATTCAGTGATGTTGCTGGATACAAGGTGAACACTCAAAAATCAATAGCATTCCTGTACCCAAACAACCAGATCACTGACAGAGAAATAAGGGAAACCACACCCTTCACTATAACATCCAAAAAAATGAAATACTTAGGAATCAATCTAATAAAGGAAGCAAAAGATCTATGCAGTGAAAATTACATTACCCTGAAAAAAGAAATTGAAGAGGATTTCAGAAAATGGAAAGATATTCCCTGTTCAAGGATAGGAAGAACAAACATCATGAAAATGGCCATTCTCCCAAAAGTATTATACAGATTTAAAGCAATCCAAATCAAAATACCACTTGCCTACCTCACAGAACTAGAGAAAGCATTTCTAAAATTCATCTGGAACCAGAAGAGGCCTAGACTAGCAAAGGCAATTCTGGACAACAAAGGCAAGGCAGGAAGCATCACAATCCCAGATTGAAACTATATTACAAAGCTACTGTGATAAGATCAGCATGGTACTGGAATCAAAACAGACCTGAAGATCAATGGAATAGATTAAAAGATGTAGCCACAACTACAAACACACTCAGCCACCTCATCTTTGACAAAGGGGTCAAACATGTACACTGGAAGAAAGATAACCTCTTTAACAAATGGTACTGGAAAAACTGGCTTTCCCTATGCCATAAACTATCTATCACCATGCACTAAACTAAAGTCCAAATGGATCAAAGATTTTAATATTAAAATAGAGACACTAAACCTGCTGGAAGACCAAGTGGCTAAAAATCTTGACCACATCAGAGTAGGTAGAGAGTCCATGAACAAAAATCAAACTGCACGGGAAACACTTCCCAGAATCAACACCTGGGATCTCATCGTATTGAAAAGTTTTTGTATGTCAAAGGAAATCTCCAACAGAGTGAAAAGAAAACTCAGGAATTGGGAAAATATCTTAGCCAACTGTCCCTCAGACAAAGGACTTCTATCTAAAACATATAAAGAATTTTTAAAAAACAGGGACCCAAAATTCAAGGACCCAATCAAAAAATGGGCATCTGAGATGAATACACACTTCTCAGAGGAAGAAATACAAATGGCAAATAAATATCTGAAAAAAATGTTCAGCATCAATGGTCATTTGGGAAATGCAAATTAAAACAACACTGAGATTCCATCTCACCCCAGAAAGAAAGGTCAAGATCAAGAAACCAACCAATAACATGCTGGAGGGGTTGTGGGGAAAAAGGAACTCTTCTCCACTGTTGGTGGGAGTGTAGGCTGGTGCAACCACTGTGGAAATTAGTGTGGGGAATCCTCAAGAAGCTAGGATTAGAGATTCCATTTGACCCAGCTATCCTGCTTCTAGGCATTTTCCCAGAAGGACTGAAAACATCATACCTCAGTGATGTATGCACACTCATGTTTATAGCAACAAAATTTATAATAGCCAAACCTTGGAAACATTCCAAGCATCCATCAATCAAAGAATGGATAAAAAAGATGCGGTATTTTTATACAATGGAGTACTACTCAGTTATAAAGAAAGATTGCATTGATACTTTTATAAGTGCATGGATACGACTTGAGACCATACTCATAAGTGAGATAAATCAAACTCACATGTGTAAATACCGTATTATCTCCCTAGTATAAGAAACTGAAAAAGTATACATGATCCAAAATCTACAGTAAATACTGTGTAAGGGTAAGAAACTGCTCAAAGAGGAAAAGTGATTGGGATAGGGAAAAGGAGGAAAAAAGGAAGGGAAAAGGAAAAAGACATAAATTTGTATGTATATATATATATATATACACACACACATAAGATAACTAAAATGACTACTACTAAATGTATTAGTTATTGGAAAAGAACAGTTAGTACCATGATTAGATCAATTTTACATGTCTACATCTGTTCATCTAAACAACCTTTTTTTTTTTTTTTTTTTTTTTGCTGCACCAGGGATCAAACTCACAACCTTGTGCCTGCCAGACAGGTGCTTAATCCACTGAGCCAAACTCCTGACCCTAGTTTTTTGAGGCAAGGTCACACTATGTAGCTCAGGCCGACCTTGCGCTCGTTGTAGCCCAAGCCGGCCTCAAACCCACAGCACTCCTCCTACCTCAGCCTCCCAAGTGCTGGGATTAAAGGAGTGTGCTACCATGCCTGGCTAAACAACCCTTTTGAAGGTAACATATGCAATACTACAACCATTGTGAAATTCCTACCATCTTGTTTTGTAAACCTATACTGTTATTGTATCAGATTTGTTGTTGTCTCTTTTGCTTTTTTGTTTTTCTTTTGTCTTTTTTCTCTTAAATAAAAATGAATAAATCAATAAAAGAAGAATGTGGAATGAATTCCATATGGTGAACTAGAGGGTCAAGGATTTTGGGGTGACAGAAATGTAAGGACTGTGACAGTCTGACTAGAGTCCTAATTTACCAAGGGCTCCCTAACAGATGGAATGCCTCCCCAAAGGTACTTTTTTAAATTAATGATTATCAGGGGATACAATTAATGTACTTTTAAGTCAGCAGACAGCCAAGTGTTGTAAAAGCCATTGTGAAATATGAATATAAATACCTAGTAAGACAATTTCAGAGATTTTACTGGACACATGTTCATGGTTTAAAATTTGAGATGGAAGCATATAAGTCTAGGAATCTGGAATTGCAAGAATGATAAATTGGAAAGAAGATAATATTGTATCCCCCTCCAGTACCTGGAAAAATTGTACCTGTGTTTAATTATGGGACATGAGATTTAAAAAGCAAATTTCCCCTAAATCAGGTAATAAATTTAGATATTGCCTTGCTTATCTTATATAAGAAACCCAAAATACAAATAAAGAGCAAAGTAAAAGATAATGAGAAGTCAGTGACAGATCTATTTCAAATGGGAAGGGGATCAAGAGATGGAGATAGGGGCATGAGGTTGCAAGTTTGAACCCCATTACCAAAAAAAAAAAAAAAGAGATGGAGGTAGGTAGGTAGGGGGATGCAAAAGGGGGTGCAAAATAGAATGGAAATGTGTTCTGTGCATGAATCGACTCCCCATGATGAAAGGAGTCATGGGGAGTAATGCAAACATGTACTAATAAAAAACAAAAATGGAAAACAAAAACCCCGCAAATTTCCACATGTAAATTTCTCACAGTTATGAGACTAAAGGGATGAAAATAATTTGTGAATAATCCTAAATTACATATAGAACATCAATGAAGTATGAAAAGTAATGAGCACTTTAGAAAGATGGATCCACGAAGTGGATACTTTGGAGGCCCCACTACCAAAATCTCTTTAACCAGCCAAACAACCACACAGTGGCTGTCGAAGTGCTGGCTGAGTGACCATTTCATGCCCCCGCTTCTCTGGAGAGTTGCCTTTACCCAAAGGCTATCTCTGTGGTATGCTCAGCAGATCCTTGTAAAACAAAAAAGATTTATTTTCTTCACTCATCACTCAGTGCTTGGCTGAAACCTCTGTAACAAGTGACAGATTATTAAGAGAAAGGCATACTCATTTATCTAACAAGTTTTACATGACACAGGAACCTTCAGAAATGAAGACCCAAAGAAGCTGTGACGTTTGTATATAAACTTGATAATGAAGTATGTGGTGGTGGGGAAGCATGACTGAAAAAAACATGATCTAATGGTGATAAACTGGGGGCAGGGACTTAGCAAGACAAGTTTTTTTTTTTTTTAATTCCTCTCTGTATCTTCGTGGTATTCCTCCAAGTACAGGGAGGGTACCACCCAAATGAGGGTCTTGTGACCTGTTTCAGAAGAAAGACAAAAGCTTTATTTCTAGGCACTGCAATGGAGAAATGAAGTACAAGTTCAGAATCACTTTCCTATTTCTGCTATTTTCTCAAATGTTAAGCTGCCGTATTTTGTGGTACCATGTCTGAAAACACATCACCCTCAGACCTTGGCACTAGCAAAAAGCTATTCCCTGGCCTTTAGTAAGACATAGGCTTAGATATAATTTGTGCTGTATATTTTCCCAGCAGGAAAGATGGAACGTAATTTCCAGCACACAATACACACTTGCTTAGCTCTTTTTGTCTAGTACATTCTCTTTCTTTTTACTGTTTTTCTGTGATCACTTCCTCAATGATTCTCTTGTGAATTCTCATCTCAGATATTATTGTAGGAAATTATAACTAAGAGCTTTTATGTAGTCCAAAAGACCAAGATAAATATTAAGATCAAAGTATCTGCCTAACTTTGATAATTTGTTCCAAGGATGACATTTTTTTCCACCAACATTTCTGCTTTTATCCCATATGAAGGTAAATAATACTTTGATTATCATGCATTGAAAATCATTTACTTCCTTGGTTCATATGCACTCAATTTGTTTTTCTCACAGTGTCTCTGAGTAGTAAACCTTGGTTCTTTGCTCTTACTTTGTCTTTTTGACTCAGGCTTCTAAAGCTAATCGCCAATAGAGCGCATCTCTTTTATGTTCAGAAGATCAAGCCCATGCTTTAGAAAACTTCCCTTCTAATCCAGAAGCTCTTGATATTTCCACTAACTACATGAGAAGCATCATCAAATTATACTTTGGTGTGGTCAGAAGCCCTAAGCAACTCATCAGAGTTCTGTTCATATCCTAGGGGCTATTCTGAGTAGCATACTAAAGTAGTTACTATAGTCATTTTTTTTCTCCATTCCTCCAGCTCTCTGTTCCCCTTTCAAAGGAGAGAAGGAACTGTAATAATCATCTAATCTTCAGTCTTTACCAGTGTTTGAATCTGCAGTTGTGCATGCTGACCTGGTCATTCAAAACTATGTACGAACATCCCCAGGATCACGAACCCTACCTAATGAAACTCTTTCCATTCTGAAATTACAGATTATATTAAAATAGAAAATGTTAGAGGCCTACAAGTAGAGATACTTCCTTACATGTGCTGAGAAGTTCAAGGTCAGAGATGGAAAATTAATGCTTTACTTATTTTTAGTATGGTACCACCAGATCATCTTTCCATGAACTTTTAGCCTTCCGATTGTGCTCTGTCTTGCAAACAAGAAGCAAACAAAAACATCAATTTGAGAACTCTGGCTTTAAAATGAGTGCTAGCGTGGAGGTCTCATTTTACCCTCATTTGCTGTAAACTTTTGTTTTAGGGTTGATGAAATTACCAAATGTTTAGTACCTCTTTTGGTATATTATGTCACTCCTATAAACTTGAAGTTTAGGGAATATCCTGCTTCAAAATATAGTAAATAAAAAACTTTAAAATTTTCAAGAAGAATGTATTAATTTTTTAAATAGATAGTTTTGTAACAACTGGCAAATCAAGTAAGAAATACAAAGGAATTGGATTTCCATTAATATTTCAAACAAAAATAAGTTTCAAGTAGGTTTGATCTAAGAATGAAAAGAAAAATTTTAAAATATCAAATGTGTACATAAAACATAATTTAGACTTTTGTGGGTGTATTGGGTGATATACTATGTACCCCCAAGTCCTAATATACTTTTGATGGGGCTGAGTCTGGCACAGGGATTGGCAATGTGAGTGCTGCACCCACCCAGGGGTGGAGCCGACATACAGTGTAAATGAGGTGGGTCTTCCTCTTGTGCTTCTGCCCTTCTGCCCTTCCGCCCTTTCTCTCTCTGGCCAGTGTGCCTTGTGGCTTGCAGCCACCATGAATAGCAGCCCATCCATGCCATGCTGACTTGGAGCCAACTAAGTAGGACTAAAACTCCTGAGAAACTGTAAGAATAAACCTTTCCTTCCCTAATTTTGGGCATCAGGTATTTTGTCTCAGCAACAAGTAAAAAGTAACTAAGGCAGTCGGGAAAGGAAACTATTTTACCTATCATGTGAAAAGAAAAAGACCAAAGTACCTACATATGTTAAAATGTCAAACTTCTATTTAAAAAATTAAGTGACAAGACAGAGTCTGAGAAGCATTTGAAACATAAATAGCTGAAAAACAGCCAGTATTCAGAATTGCACAGGACTACAAATCCGTAAGAAGACAAACCCAATGGTTAAATGGGTCAAGATCCAAATGAGACATTCACAGTTAAAGAAACTGAAATGGTCAATAAACAATTAAAAATGCTCTCAACATTCACTAGTAATTTGTCAAACACAAATTAAAACAATAATGAAATATATTCTTGTCCATTTGAATGAGTAACATCCTATAACTCTAACTTCTCCTGTGCAAGAATGAATGTTGTGGTAACTACTGTTGAGAACAACTTGCCAATCCTGTAAAGATAACAAACTGTGTGTGCTGCTCTGTCTAGCAGTTCCACGTGTGCACAGAGGCCCTTGGAAAAACTCAATGAATATAGTAAAGACTTCACAGTAAATGCTACTTGCTGGAATCTCATTTGCTCAGCAAGACAACTAGAAACACCCCAAACATCCATTTATGGAACTAAAGATAGATTGTGGCACATTTACATAATGTCTTATGCATTTTGAACCAGTTACATGAACTAAAACATATTTAATGACATAAATAAATTTCAAATACAATGTTGACCAAAACAAAATACATAATAAATACATGATATAAAATATATGTAACATTACAGTTTTAAAATATGCATATTAACCACTTATAGGTCCAATTCTTTAAATACGGGATGGCCAAAATTACACATATTTTTGTTGATTTTTATAAAATAACAGAAAATACAAAAAAGATAAAGACTCAGCTGGTTAAAATGACATCAGCCCAAGTGACACTTGAGATATTCAGTACATAAACAAACTCACTTCCTGAGTAATGCTTGTGGTAAACTGTTAAGTAGTTTAACACTATGAAGGGTACAAAAATATGTAACAGTTTCCAAAAATATATACAAGAATGATTATGATAATCTATTACATCACCTAACAGTCAACATTTTTGAGAGTCTCTCTCTCTCTATCTATGTATATATAGATATGTATATATACATATCTATATATATATGTAACTCCAAGTTTATAGATACAGAAACTGAGGCACAGAGACTTTAAGTAATTTGTTCTTGTTATATAACAGTATCTTGGTCAGCTCTTAAAATGCAAGAGCAAAATTCTTTACACCTACAATTTAAAGGAGGAAGGGTTTAGTTTGGTTCACAGTTTCACAGGTTTCAGTCCATAGTCAACTGATTTCAAGGAGAAAAATATTCTGTCACAAGGGTAGGGTGGAGAAAAGGCACTTAACTTCAGGGCCACCTGGAAGCAGAAAGCAGAGAAAGAGCCAGAGAGAAAGATTACAGGGATCACAGATAGTCTCCAAGGTCACATTCCTCTGTCCTACCCAGGCATTCATAGATATGTGATTCATTAATCTCCTAGACATTCTCAAAACCAATCAAGTTGATGACCAAGATTAACTGTTATGGCAGATAAAGGAAAGAACTATAATTTTTCAATCCTCCTTTTAACAAGAACACAACAGAAATTATCCCTAATGCAGAAAGAGTGTGATATAGAGACGGGATACAGGGAGGCATCCATTGAAATGTTTCAGATTATTAAAATTCTGAAGAAATCACAGTAAAATGATAAGACTTGAAAAAACTAAACTGAGAGGAAACAATTGCCAACTATGTCATTCTCCTTAACTCTCTATGTATTCATAGTACTTGAAAAATAGAAAGAAAAAAAGAAGGAAAGAAGAAGGAGGAAGAGTGAGGGTAGTAGGGGAGAGGGAGAAGTGGGAAGAAGAAAAGAGGGAGGGAAAAGGAGAGGACAGACTAGCATTAAGCTATGAGATAAAATGAAATGGGGTAAACTAGGACCAGAGAAGAAATAACAGATTGTTTAATAGATGTGAGATTCCAACTGTAACCAAAATATTTATTCAGTGGTGATGTACCCAAATGACTTTTTTTTTCAGATTTTTAAATACTAATTTTATTCGTACATTTTAGATATACCTAATGATCAAATTTGTCATATACAATTTGTACCTTTACATGATACCTTTATTCTTCTTTCTTCTTCAATCCTAGCCCTCCTTTTAACTCTTCTTTCTCTCCTTCCTTACAAAAACTTTGTTTCTATTTTGTTTCTTCTATTCTCTCTTTTTCTTTTATCTTCCTCTCCCCATCCCCATGTTTCCCTTCTTTTTTTATTTATTTAAGAGAAAAAAAGACACAGAAAACAAAGCAGAAGAGACAAACAAGCAACAACAAACCCAAAACAATGACGGTATAGGCTTTCAAAGCAAGATGATAGGAATTTAACAATGGTTGTAATATTGCATATTGTTACCTTCAAAAGGGTTACTTAAATTACCAGATATAGACATGCAAAATTGATCTAATCAAATGAGTATTAGCTGTTCTTTTCCAAGAACTAATACAATTAGTAGTATAGTCATCTTAGCTATCTTATGTATATGTATACAAATTTATGACTTTTAAACAAGTTTACTAAAGAAAAATCTAAATAATTTTGCCTACACTTTGCAGAACAATTTCTTGGTATATTTCCATTGAAATATTCCCCACAACAATACAAGGCAAGCTCTGTTATTATAATCATTGTTAAGCAATTTAAAGTTTAAACAAACATAATAGCTTGTACAATATCTCTACAGTTAAGAGGTGCTGGGATTAACATTCACACCCAGGTCATTGACTTGAATCTTCTTCTGCTTCTCAAACAGGAATAGTGTAGTTCAAAGAGTCTCACAGCAGCCACACCTATACTAAATTGCCCAACTTTAAAAGTGTATTTTCATGGTCCTTAGTAGCAGTCATATTCTTCCAACATAAAAACTTCAGCTCAGACATCATTTTCTGTCATCCACATTTTCAATGCTTGTGCTTGCGGAAACATCAATATTAATTCCAGCTTTAAAGTGGGTGCTGGCTAGGAGTGTTCATTTCGTCCTCATTTGCTATAAGTTTTTGCTTTGAAGTTGGCATAATTACCAAATATTCAATTCCTCCTTTGATAGATTCTGTCATTCCTGGAAATCTGAAGTTATAGGAAATAACCTGCCTCAAAATAGAGTGAATAAAGAACTAGGAAGGAAAAAGAAAATGTAAGTGGTAACATTTACATCACCCTGGCCCATTAAAAAGTGATATTCTCCATGTCAATGTATTGATTGTTTACAGCCTCTTCACTCATGGCGAGAAGACTTTGGAGGCCCAAGAGACTGAACAAAATTGCCAAACTTCTAATTTGACATCATTTTGAAAAATGAGACAGATTCTGGAACTAAGGTAATTTTCTTGAAGGAAAGCCAAAAGATAAAAGACTGCACTTGGGCATGAATTTTCTGCACAGTGACTTTGCTTTATAAAAAACTGACCTTTAGAAAAGATTTCATTACTATGCCTTCATATCTTAAATTTTGCAAGAAAATTTAAAATGTGATTATATTGATCAAAATTAGGCTATACCCAAATTCTCAACAACCTGTGAATATCACAAAAATAATTCACATGTAGACCCAGCTTTTTGTATTTAATGTCTAAATTTTATATAATACTCTTGACAAATCTAGTATTTCTAGGAACCAGTGCGTTTATGCTCTTTCTGCCAAGTAATGGCCTTAAGTCACATTAACCCACACCATTTATACCACAGCAAACTATTATTTAGAGAAAGACTAATCTCACTTTATAAAAATTTGAATGGCTGAACATATTTTAAAATACAGTGCATTGCTTCATTTGCTTGTTTAAGCTACTCTTACTTTTCCATTGTATTTACCTTAAAATTAAAGATTAAGGTGGTGCAAGAATATAGCTTGGATCCTACCTTGCCATTCTATTCCCTTTTGTGACTGAGTGGTTTAAATACGTTTAGGTGAAAAGAAAGATTTGCAGATTCTGATATTAAAAATAGATGCCATGTGTATAGTACATGTTTAATCTTAATTAACTTTGGTGATTCTGCTTCCTCAGAGGTTTCTTTTCTGGAATCTCAGATGGTAGTGAATACTTCCTGCTTTCCCAATCAAGAGGAGAAAAGCATTTATCATTTTCCTAATGTCCTGTACATACACATTATTATTTCTAGGATTCAGAAAGTAGAAGCCACAATGTAAATGTGTTTAAGGTGAAAATAACAAAAGCACATTCTCACCCAAGTGGAGCAGAAGTCGACTGAGAGAGTAATGGGAGGAAAGGCACTGACAGAGCTGAGGACACCGTGAGGAGGCTTGAATGCCAGAATATGGAATCTGTATTGTCTACAGTACAGAATGGAGAACCACTGGAGGTAGCTACTTCTTTTTGCTTGTGATAAAAATAATGATTGAGAAAAGAAACTAACAGAAAAAAATAAAGAGTTTTCATATTCAACAGAGCTTGGCAACTAGTAACTAGATACACAGATTTTAGGATATAAAGAGAATCATTACTATGTTGGAACCTCTTTTGTGTTTCTAAGTACTTTTAAAAATATTACTTAATTTTAACTATGTTCTTTAAATTTTTATTCAATAAAAATAATTACATAATTTTGCATATGCATAGGAACAATGTGATGTGCTGATACATGTTTACATTGTACAAGATGATTTAATCAACTTTTTCAAGATATCCATAAAGCTGGAATAGCTGTTTAGTTAATGGGCAGTGAATTCAAAGTTCAGAGGAAGGTAATTAGCTTGCCTGAGGTCAAGCAGCATGAACATGATGGTAGATTTTAACTCATCTTGAACTAGAGAGTGTTCCCATGACCTTTCCAATATACAGGGCTCTTTCAGGGTGACTTGCAGGTGTGGGAGGCCACATACAGAATGATGAAGGGAAGAAAGTGTGTGAAGAAAGGCTGGCTGGGCTCATGTGATGGTGTCTACTTTACTGGATTAAGAGATGCCTGGGAGCTTAGTGAAGCACTCTTCTGGGTAGGACTGCAGGAATGGTTCCAGAGATGATTGGCAAGGGGCAAGATTCATCTGAATTGTGAATGGCACTATTTGATAGACTTAGAATCCAGATGGGACAAAAAGGGGAAGAAAAAAGAAGTCAGCCTTCCTTTACAAACTTTAGTCTGCTTGACCAAGTGCATCTCTTGCTTCTGCCATGATCTATGGACACCAGACTCAAGCTTCTTCAGCCTTCCAAGACAAAACACACCAGTGACTCTCCAGGGTGCTTCCAGACCTTAACCCCTCTTGTACTGAGAACTTCAGTTCCTGGACTGAGCAGCTATAGGATCCTCCAGCTTTCCACAGAAGGCTACTGTGGACTCTCTTGCCCCTGATCCTGTAAACCTAATATAATATAATATGATATAATATTATATATATATATATATATCTTCCCATTAAAACTGTTGCTGTACAGATACCTAACCAAAGCAGATTTACATCTCAGATCTATCATTTAATACTATTAATACACATGTTATTACCTTGGGCATTTCATTTCAGCTTAAATGTCATTTTTTAAATGTGGCTGAATAGTAATCACTTCACACAAAAGGTTATGGTGAGAACAGAGCCTGGAAAATGCCATTGATTTTTATTAAGTGCTTCTTGCCATTATTATTCAGTACTTTGGTTAGGAAAAGAGCAGTGATACTTTAGCCAGTGAAACAGAGGTATGGTTGTATTTTTTTAAAAAATGAGAAACTGGATTTTTACATATGGTAAGAATGTGATATTGATGATGCATCTAGTTCAGATCAGATTAGAAGGTGACACACTATGCTGTCTAGCATGTTAGACACGATTCATATACTTTTAGTTGCACTGAGAAAAAAATAACATTCTAAATCTTTTAAATGACATGTTTTTTCTTCCCTACTATACTATGCAAAAACTTGATTTTATTTTGCCTTGACCCCTTGATTGAAGTTGAAATCATCTATAGTCCTAGACTATCTAAATCTCAAACTGGAAGATTAACGAGGGGTCTCCCTTCAGCCTTATATCCAAGACTCTGCCAGAATTTCTAGGCCAGGAAGTCAAAGGCTGCAGAACCCTTTTTGTAATCTTTCTCAGGACACAAGTAAACATTTAAAAAGTATTATTAAATAGAGCTTAATTCCATTAGATATATGAATATATAAACAACAGTATCTCTAAATAAGACCCTTTCAACCAGGAAATCTAGAAATTATTTTTTATCTCCTCGAGTGCAGGCAGACAAATATCATATAGTAAAAGGACTGCAGTGATCTTGTTAGAAATGGTGGGCATAAGTTCAATATCCACCATTCTGCTATAGAAAGAAGAAGGATAAAATATATGATTTGTGTCAGGCACAATAGGGGTGAGGAGAGAGGGAAGACTTTAACAAAAATATCTTCCAAAAACTGCTACAGAAAATTTCCAGGGAGCAGAAATAAAGGAATATAGTCCATGCAAGAAGATATTACTATAAATCAATGCAGAGGGCTTGAAGTCTGAGATTTCCAAGGATAAGAGTAAAAGAGAACGAAGTCCAGCAGCATGTGTCAAAGATAGACGCTTGAAGAGTACTCAGTTAGATTGTAGGAAGAATTGAGTCAGCAAAAGGAGATATTGGATGGATAAAAGAATAACAGCAACTTGCTGGTTATAAAAGGTTAAGATGGCAAAACTTCAAGGACCCCACAGAGAAGTTCTGGGAAATGAAAATTGATGAAAGGTTAATGAATGTGTTAATAAGAAATCTAGAGAAGAGTTTCAGTACAGTGGTGGGAAATTAGTGAAGAAATTAAGATAGCAAAAATGTGCCTCTAGTACAAGAATACTGGCAGTGCCACCAAGGGAAATGCCACAAAATTGCCAATACAATTAAAAAGAAATGTACCTAGACTTGTAAATAAACAAGCATTTCCTGCCAACTCATTTCATCCGTAGCCAAATAATGATTTCACCCCAGCTGTTCTCTGAATTTTCAAAGGAATGAATTAGTAAAGTGTGAATTAGTGAGCTTTTGAAAATTTATATTTTGACTTTCACCATCCAGATTTCCATTTTGTTTAGGTGAGTCTCAAGAATCCTATAATATGTTCTATGCAATCAAACAAATTAATAATAATTTGTTATTATTATTATGATTATTATTTTGGTTATGATAATAGGAACACCTTTGATTCCTTTTTAAATTGTTGCATTTCAGAATATGGTATTTTTAGTAAACATTTGGTATTGCAGTGGGCCCTAAATTTGCAACTAAAAAAATCACAACTGAAATTTCACAACTCTAGTCATAATTGATATATGCTAAAAATCTTTGCTGTTTAAAGTAGTTTTATTTTCTTGCTTAAATTTTGCCATCAAAATTTGACATTAATTTTAAACAAATCTGTATTTTTCCTGTGTTTTGAACCAACCAGTTGTCAAATGCTATATATATATAATATATATAGATATATCTGCCAATACCTAGGTATATATTCCAGTAGATATATATCTCTATATATCACATATATCAGCAGATAGATATATAAAATTGGTAGATTCAGGTGGACTATTCCTTAAACAACCAATTTAAAATTGATTAAACAGCCTTAAACATGTGATTATGTATCACCAATATATAAAGTCCAGCTGACCCTGTTGGATCCCTTGTGCTTACCTTCTCTCAAGCCATGTAGGAATATAGGTTTCATTTCTTTGGTCATATTATTTTTAGGAAGCAGCAGTCCCACAATAAATTTCTTTTAAACCTTCCTGATATAGTTTGTTGGTTGTGCACTATGACTTTTTTCTCTTCAGAATCTGTAAGTACTGCACCTCTAAGAAACTAGCACAAGTCTAAAAGTGACTGCAAACTCAAACACCAGCTGTGGACAAGGATATTACACAAATCAGGGGTTACAAACTACAGCCTTTGGAGCTGTGTTTATAAATGACGCTCTGTTGGAATGCAGTCATATCATCACTCACTTATGCATCTTCTATGGCTACAATAGCACAGTTGAGTAGTTGAGGTAGGATGGTAATCGGTAATGCCATAAAAATTTACTCCTTGACCTCTGATGTCACTGAATAGGCCAGATGTAAATGAAAGCGAGAAGTGAACCTGGAGTGGTGGTGCACGTCTTTAATCTCAGCACTCAGGACGCTGAGGCATGAGGATTGTTGTGCGTTTGAGACCAACCTAGGCTACAAAGTGAGTTCAAGGCCAGCATGAACTGCATAGTGAGACCCTGTCTCAAAAAATAGGGTCAGGGATTGAGCTTAGTGGTATAAGCGCCTGCCTGGCAAGTGCGAGGTTGTGAGTTTGAAGCAGGGTACCAAAAAAAAGAAAATGAGAAGTAATGATTGTGGTAACCAGGGACACTACATTGCATCTCAGGCACATAGTAATTATGACCTTGTAGGAAAGCAGCCCAGCTTTACTGTATTCAATATTTGGAAAAAGCAGTAAGTACAGATTTTATGCGAATTTTTGAAATGCCACCTACTAATACATTTCCTTTTTTCCTAAATGAATGAAATGACACTCTAAACTCAACAAAATCTATCTACTGCCTGGATCTACAAGTTTACAGTCTGGGAAATAACTCTTACAACTATGTGTCATTCCACCAGTGATTGAGTTTCTCACTTTGCATTTTCAAGCTCTCTAAAAATACCAAAAAATAAAACCTGCTGAATAAACAAAGCAAGATTCTTGCTTCACCTTCAGTAGAGGAAGCAAAAGTAGATGTTTTGTGTTTAAAAAGAGAAGAGTGAAACAAGGTATTTGTAGAATTTTGAGTGCAGAGGCAGATCTACTTTAAGGGGGGAGGGTGACAACCTGATCGGTATTTGTGGCATAATAACTTAGGGACTGCTATAAAGAAAATTTGCGACTTGATAACTTAGGACTAGTAAAGGTGGCAGGGAAAGGTTTTAGATGTAAAACCTAAACAGTAAACTGTTGTTTTGATGAGCCTGGCTGAAAGATCTATTACCACCAAGACGAGGTATATATTTGGACAATGGGTGGTTGAGTAGTCTGTTATTTGTTTAAATGGATTTGAAGTAAGTTTCTGAAACAAGTAATAAAGTTATTTCATCTTCTTGGGCAAGATTTTCTTGTGATATAATGTACTCTTGGCACTACAGTTACAAATGGCTTTGGTTCTCAGACTCCCCTTCTCCCTGAATTACACAATACACCATTAATTCTGAAAATATAATCAGTTCACACTGGCATTGCTGTGTGAAGTGTCATGGTAGAACAGAAGTTCTAGGGGATGGAAATATTAAATGGCAAGAGGGGAGTTGAAGCACATCAGCATTTAAGTGGTCACAAAGTGGAGCATGATAAACAAACACTACAAGAATGATTGTGATCAAAGGTTGTTTGTAGTGCAGTTCTTGGCCAGGAGGCACAATGTCCAAAACACAAAAGCCCAGTAAAACAACAGATCACAGCCCCCACTCAAAGAAATCAAAGATACAGAAATAAAGTTTTTATCTGTACCACATGATCTGTGATTTCTTTACTGCTTCCTTTTCTAGGTCATTTTTAAAAGATTAAAGATTCCAGAGAGGTCTGAAGAAATATGAATATAACATCTTTCCTTTAAATTTATGTACATTTGCCCACAAGAGGCCAAATTATATCCAAAGAGATTCTACTCTAAATTACCATCTGTTCAATTTCATGGGCCTCCCTAGTGAAGGATTTTACAGCCCTGGTGGAATTATCCTGCTCCCTGGCTACCCTTTGAACCATAGCACCTACTTTCTGGTCACTTAAATGGCAGCAAGCTTGAGGTTTGGACAAAACTGCAGCATTCCCCTTGAATGATTGTAGTTTCCTCAAAACAGTACTCAGGGTGTTTTGTCTTGTCTTTTCTTTTCTTTTCTCTTTTGAATTAAAAACACAATATTCTCTTCTTTAGCAAAGGGAAACAGATGGATCAAAATGAAGCCTGGGTCATATCAAGGAGAATCTTGAGGGCAGGCATTCAGTTTACTGCAGCGACAAATCCATTTCTTGTTTTGCAGGTTGTAGCTACTTAACTTTTGTGCTCTAACACTATGTCAGTCATCTAAGGTCAATGAATGATCTATTTTCCAACAAACTTTGCATGTAAATATGCAGCGTGTGGTTCTTATTTCTCCAGCTGTCACTGAATTATTCCTGTTGATGTGTCTCTACTATGAGTCCAGTGCTTGACCAGGGTGTAAGTGCTGATTCCAAGACTGGGCTCCAAGTTTACAGTTAGAATTACAACCTCAGGTATTTATCTCTAAGTAGGGCCACTGTTCACCTGATGACTGGGTCATCTTAGGGAGATTCATCTCAGGTCCTTAAGTTTTGAGTCTCCCTAGTCAAGATGTTGTTATCAGACCCTGATTTCTGGTCCAAACTTTCCTCATAAGATATACCTGCTTCAGATGGGGTGTCATTTTCTGTTAGAATTCACAGCAGTTTAACTCTGTAAAGACAGTAACATTATGACAATTTAACAGGAAATGATTTGGGGGTCTTGAGATGGCTTGGATCCTCCTGGAAGTTTCCATGACTGCTGTGAAAATGTACCAAACTACTGCCCATTAACCAGTCCTCAGTAGAGAGCGGTGTTTAGATGTGTCTCTGTCAAGTGACAGAGTCCTGCTGCAGCCTTGCTCAAAGATCAGATGTATGTGCCTTGCATAACCAAGGATATTTTCCCAGGTGGTAAGGCACTAGGCAAAGGCAGTACACTCCAAAATGAATCCATTCCACTTTTGCAGGCTGAGAAGAAAGTAATTTAATCCACTGAAAACTTGAGGCATGCTTTTCCAGGTATAGAATACATTTGTATATAGGAAAATATTTTTATAATTAGTTTTTAAAGTGGTTGGTTGTACTGATATTGTCTATAAGTACTGTGAAAACAATTTTCTTTAGTTTTGTCAGTTGTCAATAAAAGTATTGTCTCTTCTTCATTGAAATTAGCACCTCATTTCTTTTTTCCTATCTACATGAATTGGCTTTTTAATATCAATGTTAAAAGTGATCTTGGAAATCTCTGTCCTATTTTTAAAAATTTTTTAAAGAGAATAAAGCCAAACAAAATAAAACAGAATAAAGTCAATCAGAACAAAACAATGAAAGTGACACAGGACTTCAAAACAAGATAATTGGGTCAGGGAGCATCCAACCAGAAGATAACTAGCCAGCCTTCCTAGTGAGTGGCACAAGTCACTCAGATTTTAGGAAGAGAAAGATCTTCACCTCCCATAAGCCTACCAGTGCACGGGCTGAGAAAAAACAACCTCCCCAACCCAGTAAGCAACCTGCTGGCTCAGAGGACCAGCTAAGTTGATAGAAACTAAGGTACATAAAGCAACTAAATGCTTGTATTGTTTGGTTGATTTTGCAGGCCTGGGGCCAGCAGTCCGAGCATCTCTTGGGAGGATCACAGTATACAATGTAGCAAATATGGGGGATTCCCTTCTATCTTGTCTTTGAAGTCCAATATTGTTCTCACTGTTTTGCTTTATTCTGATTAATTGTTTTGCTTTACTCAATATTCTGTTTTGATTGATTGTATTCTGTTTTATTTTGGTTTGATTTTACTATACTTGATAGAATGGTCAACTATTGTAAAGATAACAAGATATACTATAGTAGCTAACATTTTTCTAGTATCTTGCTTTGAAGTTCTGTACCAGTTCTATTGCTTTGTTTTGATTGACTTTGTTCTGTTATGTTTTCTTGGATTTTACTATCTTTAAAATAAAATTTTAAAAAACCAAGATAATAGGAAATTAACAGTGGCTACCACTTTCCCTTTTTAGACATTTCCTCCCCTATCACTTTCACAATATCTATTGTGTATTTTGGATCCCACTAACTCCTACAGTTTTTTATGTTAGGGAGATAGCACATTGTTCACCCAAATGAGTCCAAACCATTTCACCTATGAGCATGATCTTGAGTTGCCTACGAGCACCTAGACATCATCCTTCTTTATACCCAAGTTGCTTTCCATTGTATAAAAATGCCATATCTTTTTTGTCCGTTCTTTGGTTGATGGGCAAGCTACCCCTGCTTTTCTCTGGTTTTCTACTGCATGGAACATAGTTTCTATCCTTTGACTTTCAGTCTATGTATTTCCTTTCGAGTTAAATGTGTTTCTTGTACACAGCATATTGATGGATCTTATTTCTTGATCCACTCTCCCCGTGTTTCTTTTTATTTGTGAATTGAGGCCATCTACATTAATGGTTACAACTGGCATGCATTGGCTCACTCTGCCATGCTGTCTTCCTGCCATTGGCCTCCCGCTTTTTCCTTCCATTCAATTGCCTGCTGTGCTCAGTGACTCCTTGCCACTGCTGTTCCTAGAATGGTGATCATTTTTCTCTTTCACTAGCATATCCTTCAGTGCTCTCTGTAGGGTTTGGTTGGTGGTCATGAACTCCTTCAATTGTTATTTGTCATCAAGTTGTCTCATTTTTCCATCAATTTTGAAAGACAGTTTTGCAGGTTACATCAATCTGGGTTGGAAATTGTTTTCTTTCAGGATTTGAAACACTTCACTCTAAGCTCTTCTTGACTGGATGGTTTGTGTTGAGAAGTTTGCTTTGATTCTGGTGGGATTTCCTTTATAAGTGATCTATTTCTTTACTCTAACAGTCTGTATTATTCTATTCTGTGCTGAATTTCTGGAGTGTAGATTTATTTTGGTTATGCCTAGTTGGAGTTTTATGTTCCTTGCTTGTCTATATACCTGGTCCTTTCCCCATGTTCAGGAAATTTTCTACTATTACTTCTATGAATAGGCTTTTTATGTCATTTTCTGAACCCTTCTTTTTTGCTGACACCTATCACTCTTAAATTATTTTTCTTTATGTCATCTTGCAGCTTTGAATTGTTAATTTCCTGGTTCCTTATTATTTTTAAGAGGTTTTTCCTTTTATGATAAGTAGCTGCAATCCTATTTTTGAAGTCTCAAAATCTATCTTCAGTTTCTTTCAAGTGGTTTTACCAGCTTTCAATGCAGGTTTTAATTTCCTGGATATCTCTTTGAGTTTGTTTATGCATTGTAATTCCTTCCTATATTGTTCATTTAAGGTTTCCATCATTTTCCTATGCTCCTCTTTATTATCTATGTCTTCTTAGGATATGCTCAACAATTCTTTCATTATGTGTGTGATTTCTTCTTTTACCTGAGATAGTATTTCTGATCTGATTACTTTTACAACCTCATGAAGTTGTTTCTTTTCTGTGATTATCATCCTTTCAGACATTTCAGGCACGTGACTTTCAATTTATTCCATGTCTATTTCTCCCAGAATTGTGGGGCTGTGTTGGCTGGAGGTCTGAAATTACCTTTTGCTCCTTTGTCTTGACATTTTCATTGGTTCCTCCTGACAAGCTGGTTATGGGGTCCCAGGTGCTTCCTGTGTTGGCTGCTCCACACAGGTTCCTAGGAAGGCAGTGGGGCATGTGGCAGGCTTCTCCAGATTGCTGTGGCTATGCTGAGGTTTACCTGATACTCATGGGTGCGTGATGGTGAGGCTGCTGCTTCTCCCAACCTGCGTGGCTAGACCAGGACTCCAATGGTGGCAGGCACACAGGCGTGTGTTTTTCTGATTCTCCTGGCCTGTGCTCACTGCGTGCAGGAAGCAACCATCTCCAATGGTGGTCTGTGGGTGCATGGGGCATATCTGGCTGTTTCTCCTTGTCCTTGCTGGTTACCTGAGAGAAGCAAGCAATCCCATGGTGGCAGGTGTGCAGGGGACCCTATTTTTAAATTTAATACAAATACTAGTGATATTTCTTTGTTGTTGTTTGGTTGGTTTGGTTTTTTACCTTAAAGGTGAAACTGGCACTGTCTGAAATGATTTCATGGGGTTTTGTTTAGTTTTGCATGTGTGTGTGTGTGTGTGTGTGTGTGTGTGTGTGGTTTTCTGAACGTGCTAGGCAAGTGCTTTACCATAGAGGTGCAACTTTAGTCCAACCTAGTTTCTCTGTTGTGCTTTTAATAATAGAACGATTATGTTTACCATCCTCACTTTCTTATGACTATGCCTTCTTGATCACGCTATATTAGTCTTTTAATTTGCAGTTAAATTTTTTGAGCTTGTTTTTTAGTTTGCCTTTTTTTAATCAGGACTAAGCTAAATTTGATAACTTTTTTATTTTCTATGATACCCTATGAAATTTATTGCCTTCTAAAAAATAAAAATGATGTTAATAGTTATTGTCTTAGTTACTTTTTACTCATTGCCGAGACAAAATACCTGATGCCCAAAATTAGGGAAGGAAAGGTTTATTTTTTATAGTTTCTCAGAAGTTTTAGTCCATACGTAGTTGGTTCCAAGGCAGTGTGGCATGGCAGGGCAGCCATTCATGGTGGCTGCAAGCAGCAAGATGCACTGGCGAGAGAGAGGGTGGAAGCATGGAAGCACAAGAGGAAGACCCGCCTTCCCTTACACTGAATGTCAGTTCCACCCCTGGGTGGGTGCAGGACTCACATTGCCCATCCCCGTGTCAGACAACAAACCAGTAATGAGCACTAGACTCAGCCCCATCAAAAGTATATGAGGACTTAGGGGGACATAGTATATCACCCAATACAGTTATAATCTACAAGACACACTAAAAAAAAATTCTTTAGTTCTGAAAAAATTAACCAGTGAAACACATAGGCTACTTTTTCTATTTTTGTTATTGTCCTTTAATTTTATAAAACAGTTTTCAATACCATTTTGAAGTTTTTCCAAGGTTATTGTTCTATTTTTTCTTACTACAGAAAGCAATTTTCTTTCAAAATATTTTGCTATTTTAATAGTTTATTCTAAAAGTAATCACTTTTTCCTAAACTTTCAATTCACTTGCATATTGTTGTAAAAAAATTCTCTCATTTTAAAAATTATTCGCTATAGTTGTAACTCACTTTTTATTTCTTAATTCTGTTTCTGATTTCTTCTCTTTTTCTTGATTAAAATGCACTATGATGTCTGTAATTTACTTTCAATATGCTTCGATACAGGCAATGTGGCACTATGCATGCATTAGCCTAAATTACACCTAAGGTAAAAAAAATCTGTAGACTTAATCATAAATTCACAGACCAAGATTGGTCCTTTGCAATTCTAGTCAGGTAAAGTCCCTTTGAGTTTTGACTATTGTTAGTGTTTCAGCCCTTTATATGTCACAGAATATTCACCAAGAAAATGAGTGACTTCTAACCTGTATTTTTTAAAATGCCACAGTGGTCATTTATTGCTGACATGGGTTACATTCAAGACAGATGAGTTACCTTGAGCTTATTGAAGACATTTTCCTCTGTGATGGAATACTTTCAAAGATGCCCACCATTAATATCTTTCCTTCTTATATGTACAAGTTGCTCCTCCCATTAATGCTGTCCCATTAAAAAATGAACTTCCTTCCTATTTGTGTATTTAGAGACATGTTAATTTCTCCTTGCTTCTTTATGGATAATTTTGATGATGATAAACTTCACAGTTGATAGGTTTCTGTTATCGTTTTGCTTTTTATCAGTATTTTAAAAATGTCATCCCACTCTTTTAGGCTCCCATATCCCTTTTATGAGTCCTGCCACTTTGGTCCTGTTGACCCGGAATACTCAAGATGAGGCTAGAAGTTGGCATTAACTTTTGGCTAGAAATTTGTCTCAGACAAAGACTAGAAAGACTTCCTTCTTTCACATATGATCGTTTCATTTGAGTTTCTCAGTGATGCTGTGTCAGGAAATGAGGAGAGGTTATCATACCTCTTAAAGTCTGGGTTCAGAGTAACAATAACATCACTTTCCCTGCATTCTCTTAGAGTACTAGTCAGCTTCTCTGTTGCTGGGACATAGTGCCAACAGTTTAAAGGAGGAGCGGTTTAATTTGGCTGATGGTTCAGAGGATCCTGTTCATGGTTTGCAGGCTTCAAGGAAGGAACATAATGTTGGAAGGATATGGTGAAACAAAGCTACTTATATCATGGTGGCCTGAAAGCATAGCAGGGATTCAGCGCCAAAGAGGGAGGACTGAGGGACAGATATGGTGCCCATGGCCATGACTCCATGAAAACGCAGATACACCCAGAAATGTGCTCTCCTAATCCCCTAGGAAGTCTCCAAAGCCAATCAAGTTGACATAATCAAGCTTAACAATCACAGTGTATTTCAGAGCCAAGCCAGATCAAGGAAACAAGAAACCATTCTCTCTTAATGGGAAGGGAACAAGGACAAGCAGAGAGGGAAGAAGTTAATGACAAGTATCTTTGACAATGTTCTGTCATAGAGGATAATGTCTCCAGTAAGAGATTCCTTTGAGATTCCATGACACAAATAGGCTGAAAATGAAAGAATGGGGAAAGATACTATGTGCAAACAGTAATAAAGAGTTGCACTGATTTTTATAAGGCAAAATGTACCTGAAGTTAAATTGATACAAGAAAACAGAACAGACATTATATATTGTCTTAGTTACTTTTCTCTCCTTGCTGACAAACACCTAACCCCCACAAGTTAAGAGAGGAAAGGTTTATTTAGCTCAGTTTGTAGAGGTTTCGGTCCATAATTCCCCAACTCCAAGGAAGAGTGGACCACATGGAAGGGGGCAACTGTTCATAGTGGCAGAAAATAGCAAAAGTAACAAGAGAGAAACATGAGACAAGACTCTTTCTTTTACTTATATTGTATGCAGGCAATCCACACTAGGGCAGGTGTAGTACTAACACCCAATCCTAGCCAGAACTATGTCAAACCAATCAGTGGACTGCTTTGCTAATCACATGCTCTTAATGCCAGCATTAATACTCTAGATTCAGCCACCTCTGAAAAAGTCCTATGACTGCATGAGGCTTTGGAAGAACATCAAAACACAAATCATAACATATATTAATGAAAGGGCCAATATATCAGAGCAGTATAACTATTATAAGAATAAACTCCTAGTAAGAGTATTCCAAAATATATGAAGAAAACTAACAGAATTAATGAGACAAATAATTCTAGAATAATAGTTGGAAACTCTAGAGTCTCTCTTTCTATAAGGACTGAAATGCAGACATATCAATAGAAATAGAGGACTTAACACTACAAATCAAGTAGACCTAACAGACACATATAGATCACTACACTTGGAATAGCAGAATGCATATTGCTATCACTTGTATCTAGAGGTCCCCCCAAAGCCTCATGCAGTCAGTCATTGGTAGAGAGTTTTTAAAGTGGCTGTACCGAGGGTGTGTGATGCTGGAATTAAGGGTACTCCACTCTGGATGTTAGTAGCACCACCCAAAATACAGGTAGCCTGGAAGGAGTATAAAGGAACAGAATGAAGTCATTCTGCTGCTTCACTACTTTGCTGTTTTTTGCCTTCTGCCTAACCTGCCATTCCATGGACTGTTTCTGTTTTGTGATGCTCCTGTGCTATGCCACCCTATGTTGGAGCCAGCTGACTCACACCACTACAAACTGTGAGCTGAAGTAAACCTTTCCTCCTTTAACTTTGAGTATTGGGTATTTTGTCTCAGCAACCAGAAAAGTATCTAAGATGCATATTCTTCTCAAATGCACATGTGAAATTTTCCAAAAGTTTTGTATCAGCTTTCAAAAATATGTTTTAAAATAAATGTTGATATTCATGACAAACTTTAGTCTGAGATGTACTGTCATTTAAAGCTGATGATTATGTTTCAGAAGCCAGTTTTATTTCTCATATACAACTGCTTTGGAAGCAACCTTTGTACATTAAAAATAACTAAATTGTCTCAGGCCATTTACAATAGGTCAGAGAACAGTGTATCTCTATCTGGGAATAATCAGCTTTTAGGTTTAGTTCTCAATTGTGTTCATTTTCCATTTTCCATCTCATTACCACTTTTTGTTACCACTTTCTCGAATTTTCTTAAAATTTAAAAGTTTTTTCCAAACTAGGTTTAGTTCAATGCTTACTCCATTATTCTTATATTTTATTTAGTAAAATAAATATTTAAAGAATAATTTTAAAATACTTTGAAAAATCAAATAGATGCTGATATTTATGCATTTATTATTTTTGGTTTTTAAACAATACTAACTCCTATTTTAACTACTACTTAAAATAAGACATGTTGTATATCTTCTATTTCAAAGCAGTTGTTTTTGTAGTTTTGTTATTGATTGTTTGTAACTTCTAGTTTAAGGGTACTCAGCTCAAGGAAAATGTCCAATCTTATTAAAACTTTTGAAAGTTATGCTTTCTAGGATATATATGCACATCTGTGTCCTAATAGAACAATAATTTGCATATGTATGTACATAAATGTATTTAAAAAGACATGAACACTTATATTTCCCCCCAAAAAACAAAGTAACATGTGTGTGTTCTATTGGTTTATTTTTTTCCTGACAGGTTATTTTTAGCGCATATTGGTTATATGGATTAATGGGTTTTATGCTGGTAGATTTTTGCATGCACATAACATACTTTAAACATTCTTCCTATTCCCATCTTTCTTCATAGTTTCACACATTTTTGGAGAGTGTCAATGTACCTAATGTATTTGAATATTCTTTATTAACAAGTCAGAGTCTGAGATATAGATATGCATGATCACATCATTAATCCTCCTTACGCTTTCCTCCTTCCTCATTCCCCATTGTGTGTATGTGTGTGCCCGTGTGTGTATTCTGTCTGTCAACAGCAGAGATGTGCTTATGTCCATTTCTCTGCCTATTTTCTGTAATTTTGCTTTATGCTTGTGATGATATGTTAGGAGCTATATAAAGATGCAAGACACTCATATGTTGCCTATGAATTGCATCCGTTTTTATCAGAAAGGGTCAGTCTGTTGCTTTAAAGCTCTACCCTGCATTCAGTCATGTCTATCTGATGTGAATGTGACAGTCCCTGATTACCTTTGTGCTTTAGCTTTTATCTTTTTAATATCAGCTGTTGTGAATAAGGGACTGTTCACACTTGTCTTTGTCATCGTCACCCTTAATGCTCCACATTAGTGCAGAAAGATGTACATGCACATTTGAATTTACTGGTTATTTCAGCTGTTTGACAGTAAACAAATGGATTTATGATCTCAGAGGAGGAAATGAAAAACAAAGGCTAGACATGGTGGTCATCATTGCTCTGAGAGAATCACAAAAATACAACTCTACATAGAGTATCCTTACTTCTTTCCTCGGGGCTTCATACTGCTTATCTCCACCATGGTTTTGTTAAACACCATGTTTTAACTGTTTTTCTTTATGCTTTTCCTCAAACTGTAGTATCCACTCTGTTTTTTTCATGCCGTAAGTATGTTCATGGTTCCTAACTGTATCTCTCCAGACCCAAATTGTCACTGCAACTTTAGGTTCATGTGCACATTCTTTCCTTCCCAGCACCCTGATATGCTCTTCTTTCTGCTGCCGTGTTATTAATTTGGTCTAGATATTCTGTCATACCCAAACCCTAAAATTCACCCAAATCCTCTTTCTCTTATTCTTTACTTCCACTGGATCACCATATCTAGTAGAGGGTGACTCCTAAAAATCTCAAAACCCAGCAAGCTATCTTTCTCTTTGCTGTCAATCATACTTTGGGGATTTTTTCTCATTTAGTTAAAATATTTTAAAATACAAGTTTTTCATATCTTCCTACCACACATGAAATAATTTATGACTTAGCTTCATTGTACACTGTTAATGGAAATGCAAGTTGGTAGATTCATGTGTTATCAGCTTTCCATATTCATGACAAAATATATGACATAAACAACTTAAAGAGAGAAAGAGAGAGAGAAATTCATACTGGCTCACAGTTTCAGAAGTTTTAGTCCATGGTTGGCTGACTCCATTGCTTTTATCCCTGCAGTAAAGTGGAAGTGCATGGTGGAGGAAAGGTGTTTACTTCATAAAAGCAGGAAACAGAGCAAGGAGGAAAGGGTTGAGGACAAGATACATCCTTCAAAGGCATGACCACCAGCGACTACTTCCTTCCATCTCCACATACTCCATCCAGCTATGAACTCATCCATGGAATAATTCATTGATGAGACTGGTGCCCTCATGATCCAATCACTTCTCTAGATTCCAACTCTGAACACTGCTGCTTTGAGGACCAAGTCTTCAACACCCAAGTCTTTGGGGGATACATCATATTTAAATTATAACAATGAATTTTAGAGAACAGTATGGAATTTACCCCAAAATTAAAAATAAAACTACTCTATGACCCAGTTATACTGCTTCTGGGTACATCTCCTAAGGACATGAAATCAGTATTTTGTGATATCTGCATTCCTATGTTCATTCCAGAATTATTCATAATAGTCATTGAGGAAAGAATCTAGTGTCCATCAACAGAGGAATGGATAAAGATAAGGCAATACATAAACATGCTGTCATATATGACAATATGAATGAACATGAAAGACATTATGTTAGCAAAATAAGACAGACACGGAAAGACTAGATGTTCTCACCCTGTGTTGGAATTTACAATAGTGTGGTGACCTACCCAGCTAGCAGGGTCCTGAGAGCGGGTAATGGGAGATTACAAAAAACTAGACATATCCTAAAAGGAAAGCTTGGGCTGGGCAGGACCTGAACTCGGATGGAGAAGCAGGGACAACCCAGCATCATTTGCCTCTTTAATTATAGACAGTAAAAAGGGGGGAGGCAAAATGGGGTCAAAGAGAGCAAGGTGTCAGAGTTTTGCTGATAACACTGAAAGTGAAGCATTTTCAGAGCCATCTGTGCTGTAGTTAACAGGGAAGAACACCAAAACCACCACACGTGCTGGAATGGCCTTGCTGTAGTCCCCACAACTTGTTTACATGGATCAGCTCTGGAGCTCCATGTTCTTGGGGCTGGCCTTGCTCTATCCCCAAATGTGTGGTCCATCTCCAACTCAGCGGCTCTCTACAATAGTTAAATCTATAGAAGCAGAGATTAGAATGGTGATTGCCAGGGTTTGGAGGGTACAAAAGATGAATAAATACTGGTTGAAAGATGCATATCTCAATGACATGATTAACAAGTTCCGGGGATCTAATGCACAGTGTTAGTAGTAACAGATGTGTTAATTTGATTCTGGGAATCATTACACAATGTACACATATACCAAATATCATACTGTATTGTACACATTGTATATATTTAAATTTATCAATAAAATATTTTAAAATAAAAACAAACTTCTATGGTTTTGTATGAAATAACATGCTTTCCTTCTTACAGTGGACTTCTCTGTGCATCTGGAATAAGGGAAGCTCTCTTTGCCTTAGGGAATATTGAAGGAGTCTTCTTCTGTCTTAGACTTTAACTCATCATTCCTTCAAGCTTCCATAAAACTTAACTTTCACAAAACTCTGTATTGACCAAATTTGATCTTGGTGGACACACCTCCCAGATGGACTCATCATATCTGACACCGCTCATTTTGTGCCTTTCTTTCCCTTTGGGTTCCTTGAGGCTAGGAAGAAATCTTGTCATTATGTTTCCACAGACTGTCATATTTCTGGGATGTGAAGGGCGCTTAATAAACAGTTATTAACTACAGCAGAATGAATTGAAGGTAATTGAGATGATTAGATAGAAGGTGCACGCATTTCATGCTTTCTTTGTTTTGCTGTTTCTCTTTTTATTTTAAATTCATGAAAGGATTATTTACCCTAACACACAGAGGACTTATATGTTTCCATTTATGAAAATAATCTATTCTTCTCCAAATTAGAAAATTACCACAGATGTCACAAGGAACTGTGATCACACTTTCTTATTCCTTGTCTTCTGCTTTATATGAAACTATTAATAGAGTTGTGAGATACTACCAGGTACTTCAATCATGTTGTCTAATGATCTCTAGTAACTTTAAATTTGTACATATTCTGGGTAACAAGATTTGGGGTCTTATAATAAGAGATCTGCATCCTTGACAGTTTATCCTAGGCAGCTCTATAAAATTAATCAAAGCACGTTTTTGAACAAACACCTTAGTGACAAATAACTTTTGCAAAGAGACAGTTATACTTGAAGCTATTTTAATGAGTGCAAAAATTCAATAACTATATTTCCATTTATTTTTTTCTAAGAGTAAAATTATTAACTGGATTTTAGAAGATGTATAAAAGGAATGAATTGTGCTGATGGACTTTTTATTATTATTCTTATTAAGTGAAGGAAGTATGCAGAAATATGGAATAAACTTATTTATAGAAATGTCAAAAATAATTTTCAACACATGCTAACAACCCTTTTCTTTGCAACTACTTGGGCTTGCTTTACAGTGTGGGTTGACATTTTCCCCTAAAGCTGTCTCTTTTTTTGGGTGTATAAAGTATAATAGAATTAGATGTTCTTTTTAAAAATAGATGATATATAAAGTTTTTGTCACTGCCCATGTCCATGGACTCGATTTAAAGGTGTAATATTCTTCAGTAGTTTCTAAGCTTCCCCAAATCCTAAGAAAGTAAATGAAGAATATCCATATAAAATAATACTGCCAAACTCCAGCTTCATCCAAGCTGCAAATGCCGTAGAGAATCACAAAACAATGAAAACTAGGTTTATTTTAAACGTCCAAATATTTAACATTTGTTTTGCTTGGGAGTTCAAGGAGATTAAATTTCCACCCTTACCTAGTCATATAATCCTTCTGTGGTTATAGCAGTTGATTCTCCCAAGTCCTAGAATCTTACAGATGTGCCTCAACTATGAGACAGATCAGTAACTGGGACTTCAGACTCTTTTCTCAGTGATGCCATGTTTGTTATCAACCTGGCTTCAGGTTATATATGAGATTTGTTGGACATTTGGTTTGATTGTCAAATCACCTAAAAATGAAATTACTAACCTGTAACAGTGAAACCTAACTCCTCCAGTCTCCCACTATCTGGCTTCTTCTGACACATCAAATTTTATTCCTATGATTGCCTAGCACAGGACTTCTAATCTAAATTAACCTCTCATGGTACCCTGAATTTAGTATGTACCTGAACTTTGCAAGTCTTCTCCATCCTATATTTTTTGCCTTGAGTTAAATGAGCCTATCTCTTGGTTCAACTACAGAGTATGAATCCTCTAACAACTCTTCTCTAACTGTTGCAGCCCTTGCTGAAGGGTATCTTCAAACCTTCATGATTCAAGGTAATCTTGATTGATCCAAGAGTCTCAGTGTTACCAGAGAATTTACAGGAAATATAAAGGCTCCAGTTTAGCTGCCGACCTCCTGTCAGAGTCTGCATCATGATAAGATCGTGAGTAGTTCATGAGTCACATATACATTGAAATTTGAAGAATGCTTTGAAGTACAAATAAAAGGCTATAGCTTTTGTATGTATAGTATAAACTTGAAGTCTACTATATAAAGAGTTTATTAACTTTTTGTTTATTTGACAACTATTTGAATTCTTCTTAGTTAGCACAGTCAAAGGCATTTATTTCTCAACCTCCTGTATCTCTGTCTCCCTGCCTTTCTCTGTCTCTCTCTGTCTCCTCTCCCCTCCACATTCCTCCATAGCTCTCCTTCTCTTTATCCCTCTTCACCCTCTTTGTTTCACTCTCTTTTCCTCAATTTTCTCTATGTAGAGGGACCAAAATCCACCCAACTGGTTTGTCTACCCTTTCAAAGTAAATGGAAAAGACAAGAAATTGTGTGAGAATTCAGTAACCACTGATAACTTGTTTTGAAATATCGTATGTATACATTCACAGGAAGTTGCAAAAGAATGTGAAGGAAAGTACTATATACTACTAACTTTTATTTTCTCTGATGGTAATTTTCTGCATAACAATTGTATAATTTCAAAACCAAGAAAATTATGTTGATAAATATTTCACCAGTTATCCATAAAGTGTGTGTGTGTATGCAGTCTTGTTCCATGTGTAGATTTGTGTAATCATCATGATCAAAATACTTACCTGTCTTATCATCACGAGACTCCCTCATGCAACCCCTTTATAGCCATACCCACTCTCCCACATCCCTAACTCCTGACAACCACTTTTTTGTTCTCCGTCTCTAGAATTTTGCTATATAATGAATGTTATATGACTGGAACCACGTAGTATATGACTTTTTCAGATGTGCTTTTTCATTCACATAACTCTCTTGCAATTCATATTGTGTTGTGTACAAGTGATTTCTTCCCTCAAATTACTGTGGAGTACTTTAAGGTATGGAAGCAGCACAGTTTATTTAATTTTTCTTCACTTATTGAAGGACATTGGGTTGTTTCTAATTTGAGTGTATAATGGAAAAAAGATGATATCTTGGTTATGACTAATATTAGCACTTGGGAAAACTGGTCAGAGGCACATAGGGTCTCTGCATTATTTGAGACAGTTGTATATGAATCTAATAATTAATTTTTTAAAAAGACAAGAGAAAATTAAACCTAGCAGCTATTGAAATAGATTCATTAAGTTATTCATTTATTCCATGTACGTTTGTTTAGCATTCACTTTCTGCCAAGCAGTATTTTAGATATTACAAATATAAGAGACTCCATGTCTTTAATGGAGCTTATCTTCTAGTGGGAGCAGCATACAGTAAGATAGGAAAATTGTATAGTGTTATTAAGGACAACTACTGCTACAGAGAAAAGGCAGAAATGGAAAAAGAGCAATCAGAAAAGGCAGTACTGAGAGGCAACAGCTGAGTAAAGTAGTAAGGAAATGAAGAAACAACTTATACAGAATTCCAAGGGAGATTTGGGCTGAAAAAAATCCTTTTTGATACGTCCAAGAAACAATCGGGAGCGTCGTGTTGCTAAAACAGTGAGTAGGGGTTAATGTGAGAAAATGCGGCGCAAAGGTTATATGCCCAAGAGAAACGGAAAGATGTATGGTTAGAAACTTTAAGCCATGGCGATCATTTTGGTTTGCCTTCTGAGATGAGAAGCACTTAGTGGTCTAAAACAGAGGAGTAACCAGATGGGACTTAACCTGCACCCAGATCACTCTGATTTCTGTATTCAGAGTAGATTGTCAAGAAGCAAAAGTGTAAACAAGGATACTGGTTAGGAACTTATAAAAATAATCCAGACAAAGGAGGAAAATAATGGTGATGACGGTGAGAAGTACTCAGATTCTGGACACAGAACTATAAGCAAAAACAAGGAAATTGATGAAGGATTGGATGTAGGACATAAGAAGCAAACAAGAGCAAGGTGAGAGTTATTTATTACCAGTTCTCTCCGCAGGACTTGCCTTGGGCTTACTGAATCCACCCTCAGAAGTCTCCCCAGGCCTCTCTCCTTTCAGTGTGGGGCAACTGCTCCTTCTCCCTGGGGTGTCTCTTGCTGTCCCCAAGTGCCTGCTCTCACCTTTATATAAAAGCCATTCTATTATACACTTCCTCAAGCTATGCTAATGAGACTGCTATCTGTTTCCTGCTAGAATCACAACTAACACAAACAATTTAGCAGGTAGAGTTTAAAGGACTTGGTGATGGATTTATGTGGAATATGAGAGACAAGTGAAGCAAAAGTGGTTCTTTGGTTTACAAAATTAATTTGTTCCATGATTGTGGGGAAGATAACCATGTTTGTGTTTGCATGGGGAGCATAACTGCAGTCATGTTCATCACCCAGTGTGGAGTTTGCAAATGTAAACTAAACTTTGCCAAATGTTTTCATTTGCAAACCAAATTGTTCATGAACAGAAGCGTTCATGAACCAAGGTGTTATTGTACCTTGTCTAGCTGAATTTTACCTTCCCTTTCAGAAGGAAATATGCCTGATAGATTGTTATACAACAGAACTTCCAAATTAGTTGACATGATAACTATCACAATTATGTGTACTCACATCTACAATTCTTATCCAAAATTTGACCATTAGAATTTCACACAGAGACAAAGTAATCAGTGATCAATGGTGACTGACTTGTTAAAAAAGCCAGGCCTCCCAAATGTTGTAAAATATCACTGAAAGGGGCTGGAGATTTAGCTCAGTGGCTCAAGTGCTTACCTGGTAAGCATGAGGTTGTGAGTTCAATTCCTGGTACTATATATATATATATATAGGACATTTTTGTGAATATTAGCTTTCCTACTCTGGAGAATTAAAGTATAAAAATAAACTTAGCTCTCCAAAAGTCACTAATACGCCGGGCGTGGTGGCGCACGCCTTTAATCCCAGCACTCGGGAGGCTGAGGTAGGCGGAGCGTTGTGGGTTCGAGGCCGGCTTGGGCTACAACGCGAGCGCAAGGCCGGCCTGAGCTACATAGTGCGACCCTGCCTCAAAAAAAACCAGGGCCGGGAGTTTGGCTCAGTGCCTTAAGCGCCTT